>CM075024.1:7211143-7222260 GCA_037576675.1 Pangasius sanitwongsei | reverse complement strand
TTTTGGGGTTTTATATAAACCTCCCCCCTCTTTTTTGTTTTGGTCTTTTTTTTTTCCCTCTTTTCCAAAAACCATTTTTATTTAACACCCCCCCCCCCCCCCCCCCCCCCCCCGCGCTGCTGAAGTCCCTTTAGGCCCCTCTTTACGAGCATATGCAAGATTCCAAACTGATATGGTCGCTGTGAAAACTGCCTTTGTGTTAGAAAAAGGCAGGAAAAAAGTGAGGGCACTGCATGCTCTGGCTATACGCTCGCCTCGCATGCGCTGGTGGCCAAATAACTTGGGGGTGACCATGTGGTTAAGGCTGGGATGTCTGCCCAGTTTGCCCACAGTTAAATATTAGGGGCGTAACGATATGGCATATTGGATTGCGCCATTCTGTACAATGCTCTCGAGTCGATACACGGATCACACAAACACTGTGGCACTATTATGCTTCAAATATTAGTCTTTTATAATGCTGAATGTTTTGATCAGTTGAAAACGGAAACCGGAGACACATCGAAGGAGTGCTTAATTTACGCTTATGTATTGTATCACATCACATCGCATTATATCGGATTTGAATTCCGTGTACTGTTCCATCCCTATTAAACATGTAGCATTACTGACGCAAAGTATTAGTGATATTAGTGTTTTAAAAACATGTTTCATACAGTGATATTGCAGTCAGAAGAATGTGAAGATGGCACATACTAATTCTAATACTACCCCAGCTATGCCAAAATTGTAAATTATATTAGTTATTACTGTAATGCATAATTACATTTATTTATGCTTCTGAATAAAATCTGATCAAAAAAACTACAAGATAATGAAAAAAAATGTTATGTCACTAAAAGTCACATAAAAAAAACTCACAAAAAAGCACTTAGGCAAATGCAAGTGTTGCTATCGGCCACTAGCATAAATTGTTCACAAATGTGTGCTATGGATCAAGTAGTGCTGGAAACAGTAGTGTTCAGGTGTTTATTGTTTTTTTTTTTTGTTTTTTTTTTTTGTTTTTTTGTTCCTGAATTCCAACTGCTCTCTAGAATTTTAAACTTTCTCTGTTTCCAACACATCTGATCCAGCTCATGCACTAATTATGAGCTCCTCCATGGGTTGAATCAGGTTTATTGGAAGCAGGTTCAGCTTGAACCTGTGCAGGCTAGTTGAGGATGGTATTTACATAGATAGATAGATAAATATCAATGACATTACTATGAATAAATGAGTAAAGACAAATCTGTATCTGTATCATTGAAATTTAGGATAAAAGTTTTAGTGCAATGTGATTTTTAAAAGGTAAAATAGATAAACATAGCGTAGCTCTACTGGTGTTTATTTTTCCGTGACATCAAAAAAAAAAAAAAAAGCCATAAATAAAAAATCTTGTATGTAATTATATTTGTAATGACATTTTGAAGTCCAGGTGTATGAACATGCAAATCTGGTGGTAATGATTGCAAATTGCACTACATCGACTAAATGCGAGACACACAGCAACTTGTGTTTTATCCCTGATTTATGAAAGTCACTGAATATTATAGCAGAACATAGTTGCAAATAGTATAAAGCTTTTGACATATATAGATGATCAAGAAAAATCAAGTTTGCAGATGCATTCTGCTTGACTGACTACTAATCAAAAATAATAGGGATTAGCTTAAGGTGTTTATTGGAAAGAAGTCAATCAACTGGCTAAACTGGCCATCGGATGAAAAGGATCACATGAACAAACGTGAACTTATAAGAAAGCGACTACACTGTACCTAAGTTATAAAGTTCGAACCTTCTCTCTCTCTCTCTCTCTCTCTCTCTGTTTAAGCGGGGGTTGTCAGGTGCGCACTGTTCTCCTCTAGCCAGAAGTATAATAGGAGCAGAGGATGAGGACTTTGAGAATGATCTGGGCCAGGTGAGCCACTTATTCCTTCTCAGTATACTGTCATTCATATGTCGATTTAATTGAATTTAATTGCGGGGCATTATCAGTCATTCATTGTGAATACCCTGATGAGCAAAAGACCCTTTTGCTCATGTTACCAGACTACGATTCATTTTAATCTCGTTGCTTCTCTGCTCTTCTCCTGGTGTGTTTCAGGCAGTGGACGATCAGTGCAGTCATTTTAACAGTATCGAACTGCTGAAAAGCAAACCCACCCACCTGCTGGTCTTCCTCCATCACGTCATCCTGCAGTTTGACTGTGCTCCTCTGGTGAGAAGTTGAGAGGCTTCTGCGTGCCTGATGTTCTATATGTGATAACATCGTTGTGTCATTAGTAAACGCTAATGACTAATGGTCATCGATGGAAACTGGTTGCTCACCAACAAACCGCAGTTTGTCTGTTTGTGTCAACACGCGTGCATTTATGTACGCATGTGTCTATTTTTATTAGGATTATGCATGCGCGCATGCCTGTGCCAGAGTACATTACTTTTTCAATTACTGGCACTCTGCGACAATCCTTATCCTAGTCTGTCTCTCTCTCTCTCTCTCTCTCATGCTTGGCAAAAGATTTCCACTTCCTTGGATTTACGAAGAAGTCATAATATAGCAAACTTGATTGCTCGAACCATAACTTTCACTTCATAAAAAAGCTGTTGTTGCACTCATACTAAACATATAGGGTAAATCTTGAACTCCTTTGATTATGTGCTTGTTAGTATAATTTGTTCAATGTTTACGTAATTACGCAACATCTAGTAGCAGGAAACGAACCAGGAAATGAATTCTGCTTTGTCAGAGTTTAAAATGGCATTTAAGTGCAGTTAAAAAGTTTTTTATTTTTATTTTTATTTTTTTTATTGTTGCTGCATGTGCTCCAGTTTCATGTGTTTTAACTGCGTATTTGGTTGCACACTCTGGTGGTTTATTTATTTGACTCTAATTCTGTTTCTATTTCGCATGTAAATGTACTTTCAATTAATATTTTAGCTCATCGATTTATACATTTGATATTTAGGTCTTCTACAGTGTGTGAGAAAATGTTGTGCAATGTTTATTTAAAATGATTAGGCGCAGTAAGATTTTGTATTTTGTTTCTAAATTGGCCGAATGATCGAGACAAAATTTCAAAATCTGAACAAATTACTTGTCGTTTTATCCGTTACCGTGTAGCCCTGAGAATCTTGAAATAGCATGGTACTATTAGCACGGCCTTAGACAAAGTGTGACGCACCAAGCACGTCCATTTAGTCTGAATGTTTAAAAGATGCGTCTTTAAAATTTTCGACTTCTAAGAGTAAGGCCGCATGTCATTATATTGCCTACAGTGTGGTGATGCTTGAGGATTTATATTTAAGAGATTTGCCATTGTAAGGGTTAAAATGATTCTGATTCATCTTGTGAAGTACGAGCATCTCTCCCTTTATTTTGCATGCTGCAAAGTGACCCTCCTGAGGTACTGTTCCCTAACACAGCACATCCTAGCCACTCTCTGTTTTCCTGGTAGTGCACATGTACGTAAATCCTGCTTTGGGTGCTATGGGTACAACAAGAATGAATGTCTCTTGTATAATATTTGCTGTCTTCTTGCCCATTTCTTCACTTGGAATTTCCTCACATGACACCTGCAGCTAGTGATAAACCATGTTCTAGTTATACATGTATCTAGTTATGCAATGTTTTATATGGTTATAGTTATAAATGTAAGACATGGAATGTCAGTTGGTTATTATTCTCCTTGAAAGTCTGCTTTTATGATGACTGAAGGAGCATCTGCTTTTCTGGTTGAACTCTACAGGTCAATATTTTCCTCAATAAACCCCGCCCCCCTTTTATTTATTTATTTATTTATTTATTTATTTATTTTTTACAGTGCTTGATTTGAGGATTTGACTCCTCTTTAATAGCCCTACTGTACTTATTTACTCCACAGTGTACAAATGAGGAAAAGTTTTGGACAATATTAAATATTCTCAGGTTGTCCTACTAAATTCGTCCTAAAAGCAACACAAAATGAGTTTGCAGAAAGTTTTGAGCAACGGGCCTCGTTTATCAAAGCGGACGCGAATGAGTTTATTCAGCAATTACGCAAGAAATTGATTCATGAAAATCCCGCGAGTTCGAAAAATTTTTGTATCCTGCCAGAGCTCCTGAGTTTGTGTCAATTTATGTATAAGGAGATGCATAACTTACTAAGGAGAATACTTAATGTGAACTTCAGTAGCTAGGCTTGAAGAGTTTTATATGCAGATTTATATGTGGATGATGTTGACAAGTTTAGTAAACATATTTATTTCAAATTGCGCACACACACACACATTCAAGCAAAACAGGCAAAACTTGTTTCATGTTGATGGCTTGAAAGTAAGCTGTCCGAGTATGATGAAAAATTAGTGTTACTGAAACTTTTGTGCAAATCTGGTGGAAATTAGTTTGGTTTGCGCGATGAAAATATTTCCACACATCTTTCCTGAGAGATTGATAAATGAAGCCCATTTTCAGTGAATTTCCAAACTTCAGTAAAGATCAGCTTTCACAATTTCACCTCTGGCAGAAATTGTCGCTGACTAAGAAGAATGTGGAATGCTCGAATTTGGCTTAAATTTAAAGGCACCTGTTCCTAAAAGCAGTTCCACGTAGAAGCAGACACATTTGATTGTAAAACGTGGCATGAATGGTAGCAATTGATGAATTAGCACTTTGATTATGAAGCTTGAGTATGTTTTGAATAAGTGTTACGGTTTTGTAACGTGGAACATCTGTCTATCCCTCCAACCACAGTTGTGCTACCTGCATGCTGACCTCTTCAGGAGCTTCAGCGCCAAAGAGACCAAGAAACACTTTGTGGACTTCTATAACAATTTCTTGGACAAAGGAGCAGTGAGTGAACTGCATGCTGAAATCACAGTGGACCTTAGTGGAAATTTCTGCCTGTTTTTCATTTAATGTGTTTTGTCTGTTGTTTCTCAACACAGAAACAACGCATTATCCTTTTCCCCTCAGTTTCCAATCTGTCTCCAATTACTGCATATCATAATAATATTCTTTTCAACATAACCTTGATTACTCCTTGCTCTGTGTATGTATCTTTATCTTCCCCCCAGATTCTCAGAGTAGCAGTACCATATCATATATCATATGAGTTAGGTAAGCAGACTATCACAAAATTATACTGTTGAAATTATACTATATATTATCTTATTTTTTTTACTGTTATTGTTGTAATTTTTTTTTTTTAGCATGCAACTGTTATACCTGTATGCAAAAATTAATCATAACAAAATACATAACTCAGTATAATTATTTTTGAAGTGTTTTTAGACTTAATTCAAGAGCTTAATATAATTATTTTTAACATAATGTTTAACAAAATAAATGTTTAACACGTTTATTAAAACGATTAACACCCTAAACTTTTTAATTTGCCATTATCATGTTATTGGGATTGTGTATAATATTTCTGACGCAGTGTTAGAAAATATTTGTTCATTATGTGTGAAGTGTTATTGCCCGTGTGTCCCAGACCGCACTCGTCCAGACCTCATCAGTGAGGACCAGCAGAAGCGATTTGCTCAGGAAATACAGAATATGCAAACCATGGAGGTCCTGCGGCAGCTTGAGGACTTCAGGTCAGAGAAGGATTATCACACTAGTGTGCTCTACGATACAACGACCTTATGACGCGTAACTCGGCATGCTTCTGTTCCGCTAAAAATATTTAGTCCGCCTGCATAATTATTACGTTCATGTTGTCAAACACTGTCATGAATGTGGACCACTGGCAACTACGTGATGCAGTGCAGAATTAGGCCACCTTCCTATTTACATGTTTTCGCAGACAAAAGCCATGGCGAGGAAAAAAAACATTGTTTTCTAGTGACGGTTTATAATTTAATCTTTTAATCCCATGAAACATATTACTAGGGCCTCAGGTATCTGTATCTCCTTTATAGGAATGCTGAGAAATAAAGAATTACGTGAATGTCTGTAAATACGTAGTTAATTTGAAGAATTACAGTACTTTCTTGTTTGTCCAACTCTATAACCTGTTAGGCAGAAGAGGATGATGGGAATGACCCCCAATGAACTGGAGCTGACTGAGGTGGAGAATCACTATCCAACAGACCGTGTTCCCAGAGAAATGAAGGAGAAAGCAGTGGCTGAGAGACTTCTAGACAAGTTGACTGAAACCAAGTGAGTTTGTACAATTGAAAATGTTAGAAATTGTAGTTCTTGATGCTGACTTATGGCTTTTGGGAATATTAATGTATATTAATATATTATGTGCCATAATCTATCATGACAGTAGTGCATTTGAGCCATTGAGAGCCATGGCTAATTTTATGGATTTGGATTTACAAGAAGTAACTGTCTGTAGTGGACATATTTTAGCGGGCACAGGCCTCCCACTGTACAGACAAGTGAGACACTCCAGGCCAGAGACGGCAGAGCTCAAAATCTAACAACCCTGTGGGAATTATTTTGTACAGAACGCACACACAGAAATGATGACGAGCTTGAAGTATTCACTGAATGATGCGCATGACACACGGAGTTTTGCGAAATCAGAGCATATGAATGCTTATAATACAAATCCTGTCACATGCATTGGTCTCTATGAGCTTTACTTGACACACTGAGGAATAATCACCGCACATAATAAGCCTGGGCCCCACTATAGTATAATGTCCTTCTAGACGATCATGTAAGATGTTCTGATTTTTTTTTTTTTTTTTTTCTGAGGTGTGGGGTGCATAAAATCCTATTGTTAGCCAGAAGGCAGTTTTCAGAGGCACTTATTTCAATTCGTCATCTTAGTAAGGAGGCGTCTTCAGGGAGTCCAGTACCAGGGGAAGATCCCACACTGGGCTGTTATGGATTTGTCGTGGATGTAGGCAACTCATCCCTTTCAGCAAGGTCGTCAAATTAATGGGCCACCAGAGAGATGCCATTTATATTGCTGTGCCACAATTGTGATTTTTTTTCCATTTTAAAAAAAATCATGATCACTGATTTAATTGTCCAGAAACAATAGCCTTAAAAAAGGACAGAAATACGAGCATTTCCAACATTTCAGCTTTAAGTATGCGAGGGTGTCTGCCAGTAGCGGTAGCTGTCAAGGGGTGGGATGTATTATGCAGGAAGTGCACAGTCAGTTCTCGAAGTTGATGTGTTGGAAACAGGAAAAATGGGCAAGCGTAAGGATCTGAGCGACTTTGGCAAGGGCCAAATTGTGATGGCTAGATGACTGGATCAGAGCGTCTCCAAAAATGCAGATCTTGTGGGGTGTTCCCGGTATGCAGTTGTTAGTACTTGGCCAAGTTGTTAGTAAGTGGTCCAAGGAAGGACAACCGGTGACAGGGTCATTGGGAGCGAAGGCTAGCCCGTCTGGTCTGAATTCACAGAAGAGCTACTGTAGAACAAATTGCTGAAAAAATTTATGCTGGCTATGATAGAAAGGTGTCAGAACACACAATGCATCACAGTTTGCTGTGCATGGGGCTGCGTAGCCGCAGACCAGTCAGAGTGCCCATGCTGACCCCTGTCGTTGGAGCCAGTGTGATGCTCTGGGCAACGTTCTGCTGAGAAACCTTGGGTTTTGGCATTCATGTGGATGTTACTTTGACACTTACCACCTACTTAAACATTGTGGCACCCCGTCATGGCAACGGTGTTCCCTAATGGCAGTGGCCTCCTTCAGCAGGATAATGCGCCCTGCCACACTGCAAAAATTGTTCAGGAATGGTTTGAGGAACATCACAAAGAGTTCAAGGTGTTCAAGCTCAATCCGATCGAGCATCTGTGGGATGTGCCATACAAACAAGTCTAATCCATGGAGGCCCCACCTCGCAACTTACAGGACTTAAAGGATCTGCTGCTATCATCTTGGTGCCAGATACCACAGCGTATCTTCAGAGGACTTGTGGAGTCCATGCCTTGATGGATCAGAGCTGTTTTGGCTGTTTTGGCAATATTAGGCAGGTGGTTTTAATGTTATGGCTGACAGCACAGTGGAATTCTTTTCTTTGCATGTCCCAGCGTATTAGGAAGTTGGGGTCAGAGTGCAGGGTCGGTCATGACACGGCACCCCTGAAGCAGAGAGGGTTAAGGGCCTTGTTCAAGCTGACCTTCTGATCGGTAACCCAGAGCCTTAATCCTTGAGCCACCACTGCCCTGTCTGCCCTGTTTTCAAATCGGTTGTGTAATGTCCAAATGGCCAACATTTTCTCTGTTATTCTACTGCTGCTCAAAGTCTGAATCTGCAGTTCCTGGAGCGGGAGAGCAGCAAAAAAAAAGCAAAACAACCTATTTAGTCACTTTCTAATTATTGTTAACATTTTCTGTAAAGTGTTAGATTTGACACTTTATATATGTATCCATATTTAATCTTGTTAGGTCAAAATCTTTTCCTTATTTTCTCTTTTGGCCAAAAATCTAAAAGTGCCTTTTTTTTTTTCTTTCTTTTTTTTTTTTTTTTTTTTTTTTTTTTTTACCATTTTTGACTGAAATATTTTGGTGGCATCCCTAACAAATGTAGTTAACTGATGTTAAATATGTACTTGTCTGATGTTAGCTAAGTCAAACATACAGTGATAGATTTTATTTCACTCTAATGAACTCAAAACATTCTCCATTTCTCCAACATTTCTCCATTTTTTTTTTTTTTTTTTTCTGACAGAAAGCTGATAGCATGTGAGATTGGGGAAAGGGGCAGGGCTTCAAGGCAGTATCATATCAGAGTTAATATCAGAGAAGTCAAAACAACTGCACAAATCATTCCAGATTAATATGTCTCATCTTTCATATCATTGGGCAGAAAAATACTGCTCTATTGTTTTTATGTTTTTATGAGCACATAATGCCAGCTTTACTAATGGAGAAATAGAGTGGTAGGGAAGGATGGGGAACAAGGAGGAGAGGAAGAGGTAGAGAGCCGATGTGGCTAGCAGTGACGCGTTGGCAGGAAGTTATTTCTTTCTGGCTCTCTGCCAGAGTGATGGAAAGGGTAAGCTAAGGATATCCAGACTGCAAGGCGAGGCTGTTAAAACAGACTGGAGTAGTTTACTGAGGAACAGTATCCCAAAACATCTCACAATAAACAGCTTCATCTCAAGGCAAATGCCGTTGTTAAGACAACCGTCACAGTTTGAGTCAAAATACTCAAATGGCCTCTTACAAACTACACAGTATGTTAAAATAGTAATGGCATGTAGTAATAAAGTACCATATAGTAGAAAAGAGTATCTGTCTGGGTTTGCAAGCAATAACCAGTCCCAATTTCATTCATTCAGCTTTATTGCACAGTGTTGGGGAATTAGCCAGCTAAGATTAGTTTGCTAGCTAAAACACAAAGTGGAGATCAAAAAAAAAAAAAAAGAAAAAGGTCCTTGAAAAACACAACCACCAAAGGAGAAGTAGGCTTGCTCTCACACAATATAAGTTTGAAGTGCAAAAGTGCAAAGAACAAACGTGCAAGCAAATGGAAAAACTTTACAGCTATATAACAATGGTCGCAAACTCCACAAGGACAGAGATTAGATTAATTAGAAATAAATAAAATGCCTTACCTTTTAAGCAGAGGTAAATAAGATAATTTTTTCATTAGTTGAACAACACGTTTCAATTATAGATAGGACTTTCTCACTCCGACAAGCTTTCTAGACTTAATTGTCATTTTATTTATTTATTTATTTATTTTTTAGTGCTAGCGATCGATGTGTTTGGAAGTTTCCTTAATGTACAGCCTCCTGTAGTTTCTCAGCGCTCTGATAGTAGCTGGTCAGCCTTTTTTTTTTTTTTTTTTTTTTTTGCCTCCATTGGGGCGTGATGACATACAATGTACCTGAGATGGCAAACGACATATACCTCTGAAAAGTCCTGACAACCCCGACCCAAACAGACTGCGACTATAATTTATTATTACAGGTTTGCCAGTGAATTTTTAGCACTTTAGGGGCGTCATGTTTTAAAAGTATACCCCGACTTGCTCCGTTTTCAATTTCTAAAACATTTTCGTCAAGTACGCAACAGATTTAAATGGTGAGAGATACAGTTTTGTGTTCCAGCAGTATTAACAAAAATTGTCACCTATTTCAATTGCAGCCCTGCGATTGTAGCAGATGAAGATAAATGGTGAGTTGTCTTGCTTTTGTATCATAATGATGTTACTTTGTTGTCACTATCGTAGATTTGTTGATTGCTGTAATCAGATAAAATTTCTTAACTGAAAGACTGTTTTGCTTATTCATGCTATAGGCGCCAAAGTGGTGTTAAAAGTTAAATCTTCTCTTTTTGTGTTCATCTCTTATAAAGTGGCTGTAAATGAGCAACGACAGCTGATTTTATTGGTAGTTGATCATGAAGCATTTTAGCAACTCTTGTAGACCGTACATATAGTCCATAAATATTCAGCATTAGGAATGAACTTACCACACCTTATGAGAGTGTCATTCATTATTTATCTAATACGTATCTAATAAGTTAATTAATTATATATATTTAGTAAAGACAAGCCAGAAATAAGAGGAAATGACAGGATTTAATTCCTGATTATTCTGAAAGAACAGTACTACATTTTCTATTGTCCAACACATTTGCTATTTCGTTACTAATCATTTAAAATTAAACAATTTTTTTTAACAAATATTCTTCTCTCTATACTTCCACCATTAGTTCTGCCATCTTTGGAGCAGTGGCTTTCTTCATGAAGCATCTGGGAGTTAAGAGCAGAGCACCAGACAGCAAGAAGGGCAAAGGATTTTTCAGGAGGAAGGTACAAGGAGACTCAGTCACCACAAGCTTTCTAGCAGGGAAACCTCAGACTAGAGAAGTTGCATAAATAGGTTTTAAACTATTTTTGAGACGTTGAACTTCACTAAACTGTAGTCATATACATCTTACTTCTGACGTCTGATCACAAGTTCATATTCTGCATATCGTAGTCGGAAGTGAACTTATTTAAAATTGAGTAAACTTTTATTTGTGTACCTTTCAATTGCTAATTGCTTCAACAATATGAACTGCATCAAGTTATGTTCTATTTTATATATATATGTGTGTGTGTGTGTGTGTGTGTGTGTGTATGTACGTGTAATATATATATACACACACACATACAGTACTGTGCAAAAGTCTTAGGCACATGCAAAGAAATGCTGTAGAGCAAAGATGCCTTCAGAAATAATGAAAT
>CM075024.1:7183634-7211043 GCA_037576675.1 Pangasius sanitwongsei | reverse complement strand
TGATATTGCCCAAAAACCCTATTTTGTTCAGGCGTTTCCAAACTTTTGGAGGGCAGTGTATATGTGTGTGTGTATGTATGTATGTATATATATATATATATATATATACACACACATCACAAAGTTCATTTGTGTTCTTTAGGTTCAAAAGAAGGAAGAAAAGTCCAAGGTCCTCAGTATCTTGAGGATCGGAGGCAGCAGTACGTATCCACCCACTTCTACTTTGCATGGATTGGTATTTATTAGTTCTGCGTAGATACGAGGATTTAGTGATCGTGCAAACTCTGTGAACTGCCGCAGCTGTAGGACGCAAAGACTTTACACTATGACTCATTTTAACGAAGCATTTGTTGTTTCTTTGACGTAAGTGTTGTATGATGTATTCTGTGTATCATGACCTCAGCCCTATATTACCCGGTGTGAATACAAGCAGTTCTACTATTGCTGACTTCTCGCAGCATATGAAATGAAACCCTACCCAGCACTAAATGGAAAGGATTGAGCTGGTTGAGCTTCTTGCAAACCTCATGCAAAACCATGAAAACTGTCTAAATTGTGTTGTCTGTTGATGATCAAGATATCGAAATATTAGTTCTTGTCTCTCCCATTTAAATGTATTCAGTTTAGAGAGGCAGCAGCACCAGATGTGCTGTAAGATATGTTGTATATAGTACACAGACCATTATGATGGTTAAGGTGTTGCAGGACTTAAAGGAACATGTTTGTTGCAATGTTTTCCTCTTGCAGATGAGGTCAAAATGAGATTGGACATTGAAGGTACACTGGTTTGATCACTTTGTGTAGTCACTCCTTTCCTTACCTGGTCCACACCTTACTAATCAAAACTTGAAATCAATGCACGTTTGCATGTTCTAAATTAAACACAATAATGGTGTTTGGTTTGTTCTGTGTATGTATACCCGTAACCGAAATGAAAGACATTAACTTGAGTATTTAGTCAGTATTTAAGACATAAATAATAAAGTTTATCGTGTATTATAAATGTATCTTGTATTAATATACTATAACGTCACCTGGGAGGAGGACTAACACTATCTATGTATCTGATTTCATCTCATATTCCTTCCTCTATAAGTGTATTTACTTCCTAGCCTTCTTAGCCTCTGTTGTTCTTGTGATAAGCCCTTTCCTATTTTCCATTATACTAAAGCTAAGGGGTCTGCATGCTGGAAGAAAGTGTTTTTTTTTTAATTATTGGTGAAATTACTCTATTTCCCCCTGTGGTTTAATTCGTTGGTAACTATTTCTGTTGTTTATATTTCTTTCTCAGGTGAAAAGGAGAGGAGCAACGAACGGAGGAATGCTGGGAGCACCACAGGACATCGTGGCTCCAATGCGGATGGAAGTGCACTACCCACCCAGGGTCGCAAATCTGGCACAGAGAGCAGTGAGATGCAACACAGCAACATTATTGTTACCTCCAGCCCTGAAATTTCCCAGCCTGAGACAGGTAGGAATTTTGTATATATGAAAATAACATACAAATGGGTGAGAAATTAAAGGGGAAAAAAACAGCAGCTCTGTTATGCTGTGGAAGGCATTTATCTGGATTGGTTTGGATCCACGTATCCCCTTAAGGCTGATTTATACTTGTTGTTAACTGCGCGCACACCAGATGGCCGCCGCACCAGTCCTGTGGTCATTTGGCACATCGCTTGTGCACATTTTCAGAACGTGACCCCTATGTAGCACCATGTCGTATTGTGTCTACAACCAAATAAACAAACTACTGTTGTGTCTCAAATCACATACCATGCCATACCTACTATACCATACTATCCTAGACTGTTATTGAGTAATAATACTAACGGTTTTCCTATTAGAGTAAGTTATTAGTAGATACTTTTAAATGTAAGGCCAGAGTTTTCGATTTGAGACTCAGCCCAAAGACAGCAATCATGCCGAAAGCAGAGAGTTTTAAAGAGGAACAGGGCTTGGCAGTGTGTTTTACATCACTGTGCATGAAATCGCTAAACATTAGTTTGACCTGGAAACCAGATGTTTTGGCTCTGACGTGCCATCTAGTGGATGCCGTGTTTGATTTTCTAGATACACGTAAGGTACGCAAGCGAGAAAGTAAACAGTGCCGCTCATGTAGCAGCTGCGAAGAGTGGGGTTCATGTCTCCTATACAGTTCCAGAGACTTGTAGAATCTGATCTTGAAGAGAATCTTGAAGCTGGTCTGATGGCTCATGGTGACCCAGAACCTTTGTTGGTTTTTCCTTTGTCACCTGTCTACATACCCATCTTTATATAACTAGCAATTTCCTGAAAGTTTTAACAATGGTCTAGGAGCCTGGAGGCTTTGAGATATTTATTTACCAGCATTTATGTTCTTGTTGGTTCCACAGGTCAGACCAGCAGATGTTCGGACCACCAGCCTGTATCAGATGTCGGAGACGTATCTCCTGCATGCTCCGGTGTTGGCATCTCTGTCTCGGAGCCTCCATCTTTAATCGACATCCCTTTAGAAGAGAGCCATGAAAAGGACAGGTAGTTCAGGAGTAACAATAACAATAACAATAAGCCTCTGAACGCAGCCTGAAACCTAGATTAGACAGACAGAGAACTAGGTAGAGTAATGGTTTTAATGCAGAATGGATGTCTGTGTTTTGAATAGGAAGAGATTAGTTACCACTCACTGTTTTAAGATATCGGACTGTGCTGTGACTGAGGGAGAGTGGTAAAACACCATCACCCCTGAGTCCCTGCTGTGCGCTCTTCGTTGCTGCCGCTGCTGGCAATGCTACCTATGCTCCGTGTCGACAGAACTGCGCCAGTTTTGTCCCACTCCCTCATTACGCTCATATGCATAAACGTTCAGTTCAATTCCCCTTTGTGCTGTCCTTTTTCTATCCACATTTATCTATCTTTCCTGTCCTTCTCTCACTTGTCTTACTTGATATTGTTAGGTTTGTACTGAAAGCCTACCAAGAGCATTTGTCCATGCTGTTTTCTTTTATAGCAAGTGTCTTCTGTTTGTTCACAGAGCGAAAAGAATACACTGTGGCTTCAGGCTTTTTTTTTTTTTTTTTTTTTTTTTATTATATATATATATACTTTGTGGTGAACAGCTTTGTCGAATATGCAGCAACTCAGACTGTATTTACTGCGAGCATCTTCAGCTGGTGAGCTCACACATCCAGATGTATTGTGCTATGTTTGTAAAGTCTTTGTCTGGTTTATTCTGTCGCCCTGTTTGTTTGCAGTTGCTATGTTGAAGCCTGTTTTGCTTTGCTGTCTTTTCAATTTTTGTCTAGTTTTTTTTTTTTTTTTTTTTAGTAGCTGAGTTTGTGCTGGCATTCTTGGTTCAGTTTTCACTGCGTTTGTGGTGGCCCTTTACAGTGGTCATGTGTGAGTTAGGTTTTGATAATGTATTGATTGGAGAACTGTTTTTGCTTGTCCTGTATTTTGCAGACGGAAGACAAGGTGGGTCTTCATGACTGAGACATGGATATTCTTCCAGCTTCAGCCTGCTACTGATTCCACACTCATTTTCATACCACACACAGAAGAGCATATGTCATATACCGCACCTATGTGGTGGTAGCATATAACTTAAACAGTGTTCCTGTAAAACTGTTTTAAAAGTATACCTTTAATTCTTCTTTATTATAGCTTTCACATTGCAAAGGGCAAAATATGGCAAATTTAGCAACTTTTAAATCTGATATTGAAACCTTTTTTTTGCATCAGATAAGACCTTGCTGAACCTCTTGGACGTGTAATACTTTTGGCCCTTAAGACTTCAGGTTGCACTGTAGTTACTGTAAGCAAACCTTTGACCTTGGGATTGTGCCGTTTTAGCTGTGTTCAAGTGGAATAGTGGGAGCTGTGTCTATGTGTGTACTCTGCACAATTTTACTAATATTTTCTAACTTGAAAGCTGTAGTGCTTATATTACTTGACCTGTTGCTCATCCTACACAGAAGTAGCTGTATATTCAGTTTTATGTCAAAGATGTGTAGTAGGCTTGCTCAAAGGAGCGCCAGATTCTTGAGGTGGGAATGAGACTATGTGAGATTGCTGTTCTGAACTGGCTGTTTGTCATTATTTATGATCTCTCTTCATATTTTCTCTTCCTTAATCTTTCTTTTTCACCGATGCATGTTTTCATTATCCTTCTGCCAATTTCAAAATCTACTTAAAAACCTACCTCTTTCTTTCCATATCTTGCTCCCCCCCTCCCCCCCATCACTCACCTCTCACGTTGCACCTGTTCTTGCCCTTTCCTCTATCGTACTTTTCTTCCTGTACCCTTCCCTCTCCCCACACCCCTAACCGGTGTGTATTCAGGAGTGTGCGCCGCAGTGAGAGTCTGTGTGTGGATCGCTGTCACACTCGCCGCGTTGGCTCTGCTCGGGCTAAACAGTCTCGTTCCCGTAGTGATGTGGACCTTCAGTCAACTTCCACTTCCCATCCCCCTTCACCTTTCCCCCAACCCTCCAGCTTGTAAGACTGCATGAAAACACAAATTTACATAAAAGCACAAACACTCAGATTTGATCAAAGTTGCTACAAAATTTATACGCACACTCTTAGACATTAGCCTCAGGTGGCATCACGTATTATACCACCCGTAAATTAACATGCACGCACCGAAACATGCTCACACTACAGAGGCAAATACACACGCAAACATGTTCATAAACATCCCATAAGCACTCCCTGGGAGGAAGATGCACAGCAGGGATTCAGTAACTGATGCTGTTGGTCATAAGAAACCAGATGACTTATCTATTTCACTGACCAATTTCTTGCCCTTTAACTAAATAATGCAGATTCAACAAATTGAGAGAACACAGAGATAGAAGTGAATAGTTGTGAACCATTTTCGTATTTGTCTCTAACATTGTGCTTTCACTGTCTCTAGTGTGGATGCGCCAGCGTTGCCAGCTGATGGCTCTTTTATAAGCAATACCTCTGGCCCCTTAACTCAGCAAGAGGAAATGGAGCCCCGGCTCCTGGAATTAGAGCAGGACCCACCCAACTGGAGAGAGCTTGCTCCCAGCGAGGTTCTGAGTAAACTCACTAAGAAAGAGACTAAGAGACAGGAAGTCATCAATGGTACGTGGACGTACATTCCCAGAAGGCCAGAAACCCATACAAATGGAATGTGGCTGGGGATGAAGATAGAAACTAACCAAGTGCTACATCCAACATTTATTATGGAAGACTCCTACACTTACATACAAACATGTTCTACTATGCATGGAATTATTTTAGCATGAATCTCAGTGTTGTGTATGAACACAATCTAGGTTTATTCATTCATTCATTCATTCATTCATTCATCCATCTTCAGTAACTGCTTTATCCTGGGTTGTGGTGGATCCGGAGCCTGTTCCAGACCTGCCAACCTTAACACGTTTTAACACTGGCGTAATCTACAAATTATCACTCAGAAATACTCAACAAATGAGGAGGGTTTTTTTTTTTTTTTTTTTTTTTTAACACAATAAAATCAGCAGACTAGCCAGTTGAATCTGGAATGCTTGACAGTTGCCCAAGTGTTTTGAACTCTTTGATATTAACTGACACCCTGGAAGCTCAGGCCCTTCCCCAATCTCATTTTAGTAATATCTCACCGCCACTCGATTTTCCTACTTAAAAGATCTTCTGACACCGCGTCCTTGCTTTCTCTCAAGGTAAATGGAGAATATTTAGAGTTCAAATAAAATGATATAAATTTATGTTTGACTTGCCTAACATTAGGCATACAGTATAGTTAACATTCATATAACTATATAACTACACAACTATATTTATTAGGGAAGCCACTGAAAAATTTCAGCCTGAAAGTAGTCAAAAAAGGCAGTTTTTGGCTACAGCAATCAAACCTGTTTAGGCAGAAAGTGGAGTATGGTTGGGGTTTAACAGTAACCAGCAGACAAGAGCAGACAGTTTTCTTCCTGTTCCCCCCCACCCCCCTGTATATACACTCACTACAGTTTCAGCCTTATACAAGTAATTTGTGAAAGGCCCATATCGAGTTTTACACCACCCACTGGGTGCATCCATCACAGGGCACCATTAGCGCTCACACACACACGCACACACACACACACGTTCACATTCACTCACACCTAAGGGCAGTTTGCATGCCTGCATGTTTTTAGACAGTGGGAGGAAACCCACAGACATGGGGAGACCTGTGAAACTCCACACAGGCAGTAACCTGAGCCCAGGATCAAAGCAGGGACCCTGGAGCTGTAAGGCAGCAATGCCATCCGCTCCTCCAACCTGCCACCCATCTAGTTGTGTTTAGCACATCATTTCTACTGAAGTTCATAATTAAGTTGCGCCTTGGGTTGTCTTTAATCCCATTATGACTTGTTTGTGAGTTTCGCACTTGCAATGAAATGGTTAAAATATCTATATATAAAACCCCACCTCTAATTTTCTGTCCTCTTTTCCCTACAGAGCTGTTTGCAACAGAGCATGCCCACGTGCGCATGCTGAGTGTACTACAGACAGTGTTTTCTCGTCCACTGGAAAGAGACGCAATCATGGATTCTACCGATCTGGACACCATCTTCCCTAGTTTGGATGAGATTATAGAGATGCACTGTGAGTCCTCTCTTGGATGACCATGTGTTAAGTTTAGTATGAAGTACAAGTCTGAATAAAAAATTAACAGACAGCAAGAAGGCCATCTAAATGTGTTGGAAAATGATTCTTTCAGATGCTTTCTATGAGAATCTGAAGAAGCTACGCCAAGAAGATGAATATGTGGTCAAAAATATCAGCACTCCGCTGCTCAACAGAGTGAGTACCATCATTTGTCTAAACAAGATTTGGATATCTTTTGATTATTAACAAGAGTAATGCGGGGTGTATTTATAATACGCCCATTTTAGTGGTTTGTGTTTATGAAAAGCTTGCATAAGACAATGCTTTCACACATTCTCACAGTTTAATGGCTCAGAGGGTGAATGGTTCCAGAAGCTCACAGCTCGTTTCTGTAGTCGTCAGTCATGGACTCTGGTTCAGATCAAGAACAGACAGAAGAAAGATCCCCGCTTCAATGCCTTCATACTGGTATATACACAAATGCAAACACTTTATACACAGCTTTTCCAGTCAGTGGTCGATGCACATGTGCAGTAAAATGTTGCAAGCTATTATTTAATATCAGAATCACTATATGATGTTTGTAAGCTGTTAAACGGAATTCCAGAAAATTCATCTGCTCATTGGATTTAATAGGAAGGAAATAGCAGCAGCATAATTCTCTTTTTTTTTAAATTGATTCATGGGTAAATTACTATTATTATACTAATTAAGCTGATTTATTGGACTAATATCTGCAGGCGTTATATGTATCACTTGTGCCATAGTATGAGTAAATGCAATCCACCCCTGGTGGAATGGGATATATATAAGACCTAAAATGCACAAATATTTTCTTTTCTGTGTTTTAGGAGGCCGAGAGTAAGCCACAGTGCAGAAGGTTACAGCTGAAGGACATAATCCCCATCGAGATGCAGAGACTAACAAAGTACCCACTACTGTTGGAAAACATTGCCAAGAGCACAGGTTTGTTTTGTTTTGTTTTTTATGAACTGGTTCAAAAATTTGTCTCTGGGTAAAAAAAAATTAATTAATAAAGAAAGCTGTGGTGAGCTACTTGCTGAAGGATGTAGAATATGTGTTGTAAAGGTTTTCGAGTGTGGGTTGTTCATTCGTTCATTCATTCATTCATTCATTCATTCATTCATTCATTCATTCATATTTAGTACCCACACAGTGTCAGGGTTAGGGTCAAAGTGAATCTGAAGCGTCAAATACACACTCAGTGTGAATTCAGGGCTGCATCCCAAAATACTTAAACAGTAATGAATGTTGTACTCACATACTATTTTTGGTTTGGGATGTGCCCCAAGTATTTATGATTCTGAGGTTACACACCGTATGGCCAAACATTTGTGCACACCTGACCCACACACCCATATATGAGTCTTCCCCAATCTGTTGCCACAAAGTTAAAAGCACTTAATTGTCCAAGATGTTTCTGTATGCTGTAACATTTACAGTTTACCTTCACTGGAACTAAGGGACTCAAACATGTTCCAGCATGACGATATCCCTGTGCACAAAATGAACTCTCTCATGGCTGAATGGGCAAATCCCCACAGACACACAACAAAATCTAGTGGAAAGCCTTCCCAGAAGAGTGGAGGTTATTATAACAACAAAGAGGGAATGCATGTAGAATGGGATGTTGAAAAAGCACATATGGGTGTGCTGGTCAGGTATCCACACACGTTAGGCCGTGTAGTGTGTCTCCCGTTATTGTTATCACCCCAGGTTTAAAGAAGTGTTATGAGGAGGGGAAAAAAGCTTCATAGTTTTTATTGATCGTATAACTTGCGGTACAGAGTACAGAGAAGTACAGAGAAACACACAACATGCACAGTCAGCAGCTATGCTGTTATCGTGCTAGCTAAAACAGAGCAGACAGTTGACAGATCTATCAAAATTAGATGTTTTATCAAGGATACAGATATGTAAATGAACATGCTTTTATCCAATTTAACAGCGGTTAGCAATGGTTGCCATTTTATGACTTGTACGCAACTGTTTTCTTCTCACAGAAGATGATACGGAGAAAGAAAATATCCAACAGGCTGCTGAGTGCTGTCGTAAGATCCTAAACCATGTCAATGAGGAGGTGAAGCACATGGAGAATCTTCTGGTAGGAACATCTTTAGAGAAATGTTTATTTTCCGAATGTAATAAAATGTTAATAAGATAATTAGGTTTAATTTGAATGTTAAGGGCTTTGAAATGATAAAAGATGGGTGACTTTTGGCTGAACACCCTAGCTCTTATAATGTAATTTTCCCGTAACTCTTATCCATAATCTCAACCCGGGCGTGTCGATCATATGGCCCATGGGCTCAGACCGGCCCAATCAAGCTTCTCATCCGGCCCATCAAATAAATACAGAGTCCATGTTCTAAATGAAAATTGCCTTGTTCAAAAAAAAAAGAGCTTGTCTCTGTTATTCCACTAGGGGGCAAAGCAGAGCTATAACCACCGGGCCATCACCTCCACTCCTGAAAAATGTGCTGATGATATATAATTTTTCATTAGCACGTTTAAAAAATTGATGCTGTAACCATGCTTATTTTCAGAAGAAATATTTTAGGAAAACTTGAAAACTGTATGGTTGAACTGCAGTCTGTTGATCAGTTTTGATATGTGTTCAATCTGTGTGCATTGACAATGTAACTTTCTGATTAAATGAAAGCATATTTAACAGTTGTTGTTATTAGTGTGTTATTAGTCTACTAAACAATTTTGATCTGGCCCATTTGACATTGAACTGACACCCCTGTTCTAAGCATAACCCATAATATTAACCTCCTAATTTGCTATTTTGCCTATTTTCTCTTTTTTTTTTTTTTTTTTTTCCTGTATGTTCCCCTAACCCTAATGCATAAGCTATAATGCCCTCTTACCTTCCCTTACAAGACTTTAAAAGACTACCAGCGCAGGCTGGACACTTCAGGGCTGAAGCCCAGCAACGAGCTCTACACAGAGTACAAGGTAAGAGATTGTCTCATGACTCTCTGTACTCACTCAGCATCATCTAACGGTATAAATGTCGCGTTTTTAAGAGATCAGTCTCTCTTTCAGAGCTTTGACCTGACTACAAGGTGTATGATTTACGAGGGGCCACTTACATGGAGAGTGACTAAGGAAAAAGCTCTAGGTAACTCCTGTTGTATAAGTCTGTGTATTGTTTGCGCCACACTGATCAACGTATTGTTTTGACAGATAATTAATTACCATTCTTAATGGGATTTTAGACTAGTAACACTGACATGTGTGTATGTGTGTATGCGTGTCCAGATGTACAGGGTGTGTTGCTGGGAGACCTGTTGGTCCTTCTGCAGAAACAAGATGATAAAATGCTGTTGAAATGCCAAAGTAAGAGCAACATTGCTGTCCAGGAGGGCAAACAAATGCTCAGCCCCATCATAAAGCTGGATTCGGCTTTCCTCCGAGAGGTGGCCACAGGTAACCGTGTGTGTGTGTGTGTGTGTGTGTGTGTGTGTGTGCGCGCCTCTGTGCACGTCTCGCAGGTAGGAAGGTGAGACCGCAGCCCGAAAGTGACATTAATGCATTTTTTTTTTTTCTTTTTCTTTTTCAGATCGCAAGGCCTTCTACGTCATCTTCACTTGGGAAAGTGGAGCACAGATCTATGAACTTGTGGCCCAGTCTGTTGCTGAACGGAAAATGTGAGTGTGTTAGGGGTAAAAAAGCAAAGCAGTAGGGTTTGCAGAGGAACAGAAGACATCAGAAGGATGAGCAGTCATTGAACAGTAATCCGTACCATAGTTTGTGAATGGACACAACACTTTGTCTTGTAGATGGACAGATTCGATAAAGTCATCAGTGGAGGAGTTGAAAAAGACTGGCGGTAATACGCTGGACAGGATGAGGCACGGCAGCGTGGCAAGTAGCAGCGCCGCACTGGCGTATAGCCCCTCGTGAGTGTTTTCTATGTTCTTTAAATGTCTGCCAGAATGCTATTTTCACTTGTTATAGTGGCATTTTCTATTCATTTAGCTTAATTTGGGTTTATGTGGTTAGTTCCAGAAAATACAAAAAAACAAACAAACACAATAATAGACGATGTAATGAGTCAAAAGTATAACCGAATACAAAAATGTAATACAATAACTTACAGTTTCATTGATGTCTATTGGCTTTAATTTGAATTTATTTTATTTATTTTATTTATGAATTTTAAATAAACACAATAAATATGTGTACCCCAGGATCTGAGGGAGATTTTTTTTTTTTTTTTAAATCCCCCTGCCTATATGATACCAACCACAACTAAAAATATTTCTAAAAGGTTTACAGGTTAAATTAATTTTCATACACACACAAAGATGCATACACACACTGACTCATTTCTCTTCTTTAGACTGAACCCCCCTCTCAGCCCTACTGACAATGGACCAGACATACTGAAAAACACTGCTGGTAAGAATTCTTGCTCATTTGCCATTAAGGGCGTTTTCACATTTGGCCCAAATACACCCAGGACCTCTTTATTTGTGGGAGGGGTTCAAAATCGCACGGTTCTTCTCCTGTAGAGTAATTCCTTCTGAGCAATGGATTGATTGTGCAATTCTGTGCATCTCTTTTGTGCACACAGGTTTGCAAAATGGTAGGCACAGTGTTCATCCATTTGCAGTTTTTTTTTTTTAATCTTTTACTTTTGATAACAACACAACAAAGAGCCATTATTGTCTAAGACGATTTTTAGCCATGCAGTCTGGCATGAGACATGCGTTTTTCACAATGGTCTCAGCGCAAGCACTCGCACCACAAAGATTGAGCCCCGGACCACCATTTTCAAGGGGACCAGGGATCGGTTCTCAAAAACAGGTTTCACACGCCACAAAATGTACTGAACGGTCGGGGCAAATGGCCTTGGAAGAAAATGCAAGTGAGAACGTATTGCATTTCATTGATCTTATTGCACTGTTGTGATTGTGATACATCTTCTAATTAAAAAGGTCAATACAAGGACAGCCTTATGGATGAAAAGTTCAGACACACTCAGCCCTCGCTGATTGACTGCTTAGCTGCCAGTGGATTTGACCCACTGGGTTACAGCAATGCCCCTCCAGAGAGGTCAGCCGTTGTGGCTTTGGATGAAGGTCAGTGGTCTTTCGATTTTCCTAGCGTGACAGATCTTACTTCGTATATGTAGGTAGTCAGTAGTTGCATTCATCAGTATTATTTTCAACAAATGTAATGGTGTATGTACCATACTGACATCTCACATCAATGTCCCAACAGTAATGTCCTTGAAGACACTGTTAGTCGGAAGTGCCTTTCTGTCCAAGAATGCCCAGCCTGATGGGGAGAGTGGAGCAGAGCCGGGGAAGCAGGAAAATGATGGAAGTCAATCACAAGGTTAACCTTATATTACACTTAAACCCTGCGGATCACTTGGTTGATGATACATGTTTTTTTTTTTCCCCCCCCTATAGTTTCAACATAGTCGTGAACTCCAGCTGTGGTAAATGGTAATGTCATATTTTCTTTCATTAGTGGAAGAGCACAGTGTGGAGTCGCAGGAGGACGGGCAGGACGAAAAGGCAAAAGGAGACGAGCAGAGAGCAGTAACTGCTCCTCTAGTGCTTTCACAGGAGCAGATGGAGGAAGTCAGCAGAAAACTGGAGAGTTTGGAAGAACAAGTGAAGAGACTACAGGTTAGAACGGTTTGACGGATGGCTGAGCCTGATACTGTAAATAAAGTTGATGAGACCATGCCTGTTAATTACTTTACCAGTGAATGTAAATCAGTAGTTGGCAAGAAAAATAATAATTAGATAAAAATGTAGTTGGCAAGAAAAAAATAATTAGATAAAAATGCAGATCTGTGTAGGAGCACCGCATTTTAACATCGGAGTATTCTCAAACATACACCAAAAGAGCAGTCTTCTTTTTTTCCCCACAGTAAAAACAGCATATGAGCCGGTTAACGTGGGAATCTGATATGACTGACGTATCTTTTTCCTAGAAAAGGCAGAAACAGAGTGTTCAAGTTTTCCCAAGTGCCTGGTGGTTAGCGTAAAACCCCGTATATATACACACACTCCAATTTCTACCTCAGAGAAGTGATTTGTGAAAGGGCTACATCAGCAATGTGCTATGTTTCTATGTCATCACCATCGCATGGCGGATTGTGTGTGATGTGCTGAAATGTATTTACAGAATGTGGAGGAGGAGTATCACAGGCTACAAGAAACCCTTGCTAAGTTCACTATTCATAGAGGCAACTACAACTGAGGATCACTCCAACCTGCTGGTCACCAGGTAATTCTCCCACTGCTATGACTTCGCTGTTGTATATCACACCTGAGTTGCAGTGTCCGTGCTCATATTCTCAGTGAGTGTTTACACGTGAAGATTTTCGCAATCTGAATGCATGCTATGAAATCCGATCCAAAGTTGAATGCACGTGCAAGAAGTGGGGTTTAGTGCCAACGTTATAACAACAGCGTGAGAGTGTGAAGAGTCCAGTCAGCGCGTTCAACTTTTTCAATCTCGCTGCCGGTGTTTATAACAGGTTTTAACTTATTTCCTGTCTCAGCAACACCTCATCTCAGTGCGATTCTTAACCTGACCGCAGTGAAGTTATGTAGCATTTCCGATTTATTCGACATTCAGGAGCAAAGCCGCTCTTGCTGTTGAAAATAACATAAAATGCACACATGATCCATCAGTGTGATGTCCTTACGCATCTTCTGATGTTGTCAACATTTAAAGGACGTTCGTTATGCTCCCACCACCTAGAGAAGGGTGTCTATACGTGCGTCTGTGTGCCTGTCCAATATTCCTGTTAGCACAGTATCTGAAGAATGAGTGGTATTTGTGAATATTTGTAGTGTGCATATGGAACTGTAATTGTAACCAGCAGACAAACCGATTAGATTTTGGAACTTATCCAAACAGGCTCAAGGTCAAATGAAATTCGAGTTGTTCTTCAAAGCTTCCTTCATGTTCGTCATACAGAGGTGTTAGCTTTCTCACTACATGTTCAGGAATTCAAGGCCCATTTTCTGGCTAGCTAATATTTTTGCCGTCGATTCATCCAAGCATGGTCAAGGCATATTTGAAAGGTATTCGAGACATACAGATTAGTAAGAAGAAGGACTAGACTGGTTAGTGGTAGAGGCATCCGCAGTGTAGCTTTTCTTTTTTTAACTCCTATTTTTGCATGCGTTCCGCATCCTCTCTGAATTTCTGGCAAATATTAAATGTGGAACTTTATCGAAGTCAGTCTGCATCTTGCGTCAGCTTCAGAATGTCAACCTCACTATTATTTTAAACCGATTATACCCTGTAACACCTGTGTTCAAGACTGCATTAATGGAGTGGACTGTGACTCAAACACCCGCAGAAGGAACCGGCTAATTTAAACACTGAAAGTACACAGACTCAAAGGTTTACATGTTACATATTCTTCTTCTGTTTAACAGATCGTTAAAAAGATTACGCAATCTCATTCGATTGGATGGGAATCCACGTTCGGATGGGCCTCATTTAGTTTACTCTTCTTCCGCCTGAGATGTACTCGCTAATGTTTTGTTCTGATTGAGCCGTCGGTCTGATTATTATAGGATAATTATAATTAGGCTGCATGTAAACGTAGCCAGTGTGATGGACAAGGCCAAGACGGGTGAATCACTGATGTTGGCATTTCCTGTTTTCTAAACGGTACATTCTTAAACGTCTCTCCTCTTTTTTTTTTTCCTCTCTCTGCAGATTGTCTGTAGCCCCAACCTGATGATGTGGTGAAAGAGTCACTTACAGAAAGGAGAGAGAGAAAGGCTGTGTGTGTGTGTGTGTTCATTTTTATTTTATGCAGAATTCCTGGTCAGGATAGAGAAAATGTACTTATCTCTGTGTCGTTGCCATTTTGAAAGAACATGAAACAAAGACGAGGGTTGAAAGTTGGAGAGACGTGGTGAGGAAGGGGATCGATTTTGTGGATTGATCCCAAGTGAGTCTGGAAAATATTTGTGTGGACATGGAGTCCCTCACTCTAAGCCACAGGTGTTGTTTCGATCACAGCGCAGCATTTACGTAAGCATCGTACTTACCGTCACGCGGTCACTGTGGATACATTCTGTCTTCAGCATGTTGGAGTGAGGTGGGTGCGCGTGTGCACGCGAGTCGACTCGATGAACTCGAATTCTCGACATTCTGCTCTTTAGAAGAACTTAGCTGTGTTTTAACGTCTATGCATAATTGTCAGAGCAGATACAAAGTAGTGCTTTTTTTTTTAATTTTTTTTTTTTTAAATAATTTATAAATGGTAGTCTCGCTAGCCTTCACATGGATTAGTTTCAGACCAAAGAGGACCTAAAGCAGCACGTTTATAGCAGTAAATCTAATGGTTAGATCTGATAAGAATTATTTAGCTTTTACTTATATAAGCATATGCAAGATTAGCGTGGAGGACAAAATTAATATGCACTTACATCCCTTTCTTATGTTCTATGCATATATATATATATATATATATATATATATATATATATATATAAATATAAATATATATATTATATAATATAAATCTCATAAATAAATTATGTAAGGAAGCAAACACAAAGCTGACACTGGAGACTCCTTCCGTAAAAGTTAAATAATGTCTCCTTATTGAAACCACCCTATCAACGATTATGTTTTCTTTGCTAAATATAAACATTTTTTATTTTTGAATCCATTTATTATTAGGCTTAACGTACATGAGCTCATACCGTAAAGGTCAGTCTAAAGTAGCTGATGTTATAAAAAATGAATCAGCACCATCTGACCAATCAGAATTGAGAATTCAACAGCGCTGTTGTATAAATACAATTGTAATAGCTAATTGCGTATTAACTGTAATAGTGCTTTTAGTCTGGTCTGTGTACGGAATAACACACTTCAGACTGTGCTGTCATACATGGCGTAATGCTCAGTGGATTATCTTCATAGCAATGTCTGAAGCGCGTTATTCCGCTTATGCCGCAGCAATTTGCGATTACGATTTTTAATTTATTAATGATATCACATTTTTAACTGTTTATAATTTAAAGTTATAGAACATTTGTGAGAACAGTTAGTTCCTGTTATTGATTGTTATAGTGGTTGTAAACAGTCATTCCCTCACTAGCTTGTCTTTTTTTTTTTTTTTTTTTTAGACAAAAAAATGTAACTTGTCAGGTTACCTAGCAACCAGAAAGCACAAACTCCGCTGTTAAAGAAACGTCTCCTAACAAAAAACAAAAAAAACCTCCACGTGAATGATTATACCTTCTTATATACATTTTATTTATCTGTTTATTATTCGGATTATTCAGAAGGTGATTGGTCAGAAGGTGTTGAGTAGCTTTATGCAGTGCTGTATAATGTTAATCAGCACCTTCTGACCAATCAGAATTGAGAATTCGACAGCGCTGTTGTATAAATATAAATAAAATAGAAAAAAAAAAAAAAAATCAAACTGCATATTAACAGTAATCGTGCCATCTTTGGCTGTATATTTTTAACCTGCAGCTTTACCGTAAATGGACTTTGTAGACCTTTAAGCTCGGAAGTGTTGACAGAAACGCCGAGTGTGTGATTGGATGAGAAATGTTCAACATTCGGCAGTGGCCCTTTTCACTTACGTGTATGTATTTTTGCTGCTGTTGCTAGTGCTCCTTCAGAATTCACTTACTACAGTAATTATGCAACTGCCAAATCCAACAGGAAAAACATGTAGTGCCTATCATTATTCTATTGCCATTGCACCAGGACCTCACAAAGAAGTACTGAACTGTACAATGCTGGAAGGATGGAAGACGGACTCTGTTGTGGCTTGTGGCTTGCGGCCATACACATGACGGCGTCCTCCGAGAGAGTTCATTAATCTTGCCTTCACTCTCACGCCATAGTGTATTTTTGTGATGTTTAACCAGCTAATGCACACATTTTGTATCTTTTTGAATGTACAATGCTATTTATAACGCAGGGTGGATTATGCAAAGACTTGTATTGCTTTGTTCCGGCTCAGCGGCTGTGTAGAGAACCTAGTTGGCACTCTTCCTCTTTCTCACCATCAGTAGATGAAAGGCAAATGTGCTAAAGTTTCAGTTCCACGTCTAAAGGGTCTGGTGGCAGTTTGTTACTGTCGTTCACATAGTGCACTGTTTTTAAATTCAACTTCTGACTCCTCATATATTGTGTTTCTTCTTCTATGCTGAACCAAATATTCTTTTACCTCCAGAGCTGTAAAATGTAATTTCGTGACCATTTTTTTTTAGTGAACTTCCTATTTTTTTTGGCTTTGACTCCTCAGTGTAGTACTTTGTATATTTTAGGGGTAATGTCACTCTGTCATAGCTACCCCTGATTAAAGCAAGAACTATTCTGTGTATTTGTGCTTTTTTTTTTTTTTTTATCATGTTTTATCATGTAAGATACTTTGAAAGCATTGAGGTACATTTTATTACTACTGTAATTTTCCTGTTCTTTTTTTTTTTTTTTTTTTTTTTTTTTTTTAAAATAAATGATTTCAACAATTGCTCAAATTTGCTACGACTGATGTAATTGTATGTGCAAAGAAAGTGTGAAAGGGTGAAGGCAGTAGAAAACATTTGGGGGAAGAAGAAAGATGAATAGTGGGCAGGGGAAATAAGAACAGGTGGGAGTGAACAGAAAAATGCGATAATATCAAAGTGTCAACAGGCATCAGGAGGCCATTTTATTGCACCTGTTTGCTCAACTTCATAGACGATGGAGGCAAGATTCTTCTTCTTGTTCTGTGTCTTCGCAGGTAAGCACCGCATGTATTACACAATTTGTGCTTTTTTTTACATTTTTTATTTATTTATTTTTTTTTATTTTATTAGGGTCACATATTCTCCATGGCTTGTCACTGGGGTGGTACTCTGAAATGTACTTCGTTTGTAGCATTAATATTCATCGCTCACCTCGAAAATTAAATGCCATAACCATTGTCTTTAAAAAAAAAAACACACGCACACACACACAAGCTCTGCATGTCTTCCCTTGCAAAAAAAAAAAAAAAGTATGTAAAGAATGTCATACGTTCAGTATGTATTAAAGTATGTATAAAGTGCTAACATTAAAAATATGCACTTTTCATATTAATTATTCTTTTTAAAAGTGCATTTAAATACACTTTAATTTTTTACAAGAGTTATTACACCATAGAGAAAGTATCGGATGTCGTATAGCTAAAATCCTCTTATAAGTAAACCAGTCTATATATAACTATAAGTGTTCCTCTATTACAGCTATACATTATGTGTTTGCATTAGCTCTATTATCTGTTTATTAAATTCAAAATATACCCATTCTAAACCCCATACTCTACTTTATGGTACAACATAACTGATTGCAAAAAGCAAAAAATATTTAAAAAGTATTCTTATTTCGAAATAAAGCAATATTAAACATGCAGTATCCTTAAATAGTTCTTTCAACTCCTACAAGAACAAACTCCTAAATGTTCTTGTGTTAATGCACATAAACTGTAGTTATGAGAATAAGTAGCCATATTCACTACAAAATAATTATTATAAATTGTATTATTATATATTAGTGTATACACTAAACCGCTATGTTGATGTTGAGATTGGTATCGTATAAAGGGAGAAAACCTCACATTTTCACAAGCCGTAAGTGTATTAGTTATTTAATTTTGCCTTCATCTTATTTGCAGCAGACACCTGTGACTGTTTGGCTTCACTGGAGCTTATCTCCTGTTAAAGCCAGTTTTACTTGGTCTCCTATCTCTGTGTGTATGTGTATAATATATTAGTCAGGACCAGAATTACTGGCATCCTTGGTAAAGATGATCAAAAAAAAGATGTCTTTGTGGTTAATTAGCTTGATCTCATGGAAGGGAAGAGTGTGTGTCGTGTCAGCAGCTCAGTGCGTACAGTTATGCAGATACAAGCCAAGAGCTTCAGTTAATGTTCACATAAACATCAGAATGGAGAGAACATATGAACTCAGTGACTTCGACTTCGGTGTGGTTGTTGGTGCCAGACAGGCTGGTTTGAGTATTTCTGAAACTGCTGATCTCCTGGGATTTTCACACACCACAGTCTCCAAAACACAGAATGGTGCCAAAAACAAAAACATCCAGTAAGCGGCAGTTCTGCGGATGTTGGTGAGAGGAGAATGGTGAGAGGAGAATGGCCAGAGCCAGGTTTGGGCTGACAGAAAAGGCTACAGTAAGTCAGATAATCACTCTGTACGATTGTGGTGAGCAGAAAAGCATCTTAGAATGCACAACATGGCGAACCTTGAGGCAGATAGGCAACAACAACAGAAGACCACGTTGGTTTTCACTCCTGTCAGCTAGGATCAGGAATCTGAGGCAACAGTGGGCACAGGTTTCACCTAAACTGGAGAGCTGATGATTGAAAAAATATTGCCTGGTCTTTTACCGGTCTTTAGTTGTACTGCTGCTACATGATTGGCTGATTGGTTTATATATACAAAACCATGTCACAAAATATATATATATATATATATATATATATTTTTAAAAATCACCAACAATTTGTGTAAAGTTAAAGTAAAACGAAGTTCTTGCTTTTTACATCTTTTTCATAAGCTGCCGCCGATGCTGCCAATCCTCCCAATCCTCCCAAAATAAAACTGTGGTCCGACCGTCCTGGCTTACGGCTCGCCAGCTCGCAGAATGCCAATATCCAGTGCTGTTACATCTGCCAGTGCGATGTTCAACTTCAATGGATGCAGACCGTTATGATTTCCAGCAACAAGAGTAAGATTCTGCTTGTGAATCAGTCAAATGAACAAGTGGAAATTGGCAGAGAAGAAAAGAAGGATAGGAAATGCTCAAATCTGGTGCTAAGACGCATTGTGCTGAATGATACAGGCCTGTACCAATGCGTGCTAATACAGTCAAACACCACCGTCTATACACCCGGCACCTATTTACAAGTATACGGTGAGTGGAAAATATTTTCAAGTCTTGTGTGTATATTTGTCTTCTCGTGCCAGAATTAATATTTGGCATATTTATAGTTGAATCAAAATAGACAGTCAGTGCTAGAATGTCAATGTTATTTTGCCTTATATAGTCAATGGTATAACATCATGAATAATATTGAGTTATGTTTCTGATCCTCTTTGACACATACACCCCCATAGAACGTGTGCGAGACCAATATTTGATAGAAATATATTAATGATTGGTTCGCTGTGAGATTGTTGTGAATCTTAATGCCCGGTTCTGCAGGTTTGAGAAGGAACTATGTATAACCTAATCTATGTTCTTCATTAGAGCCCGTACGGATGATCCTGTACATCAGCGAGAGGAGTAAGAACAGCCTCATCACTGCTGAAGGTGTTCTCCTGCTGCTGTTTGTGCTGCTTCCTGGCATTATGCTCATCTGCAAGGTCCTTTACACATGGACTCATATATATTTACCATGATACAAATTGGTAACATTTTACTATAAGGTTCACAACTAAGCAATTTTAACCCTTTCATGCATAAATTGTTTCTACGCGTATCCAAATTCTTTTATATTTTCTCTTTTTTTTTTTTTTTTTTTTACTTAAAAGTGCATGATGTATTTTGTACATGAATTTTGATTCAGTCTAAATATTACTTATATTTTAAAAAAATGGATTTTCCATGAGTAAAAAAGGTTAAAACAGTATGCTTGAAATAATAATAATAATAATAATAATAATAATAATAATAATCTTCCAATGTCCAAAATTTTGTAACATTCAGGTTGAAGACCTTTTTTATTCCCTTTCTGTATGTTCAGAAAATATCATTTCTGAACATACAGAATTTACAGTTTAGGAATGTTGAATGATGCAAGGAAAAACAAACATTTCACCCCAAAACAACACTAATTTAATTAAAACACAACAACAACAACTTTTTTTTTAATTTATTTAACGTGATCAGTGGATCAGTCTGGCACAAAAACAGTTTTCCTTTTTTTTTTTTTGTAGAAAGTTAGCAAAGATTGAGAACAACAAAGAAAGCTACAGATGTTTATATTAATGTAGAGTAATGCTCTCAAGTGATTTGGAGTTGATTGTCATCTTATATTTTCCTATAACTTGAAAAAAAAGAGCTTTAAATTGACTGTCCATTAGTGTGGACACTAAGCACGGAAGGGTTTTAATATTTCACAAATTCATAACGACATGGGTGGAAAATACTGGAGTAAATCTTTGTTCTTTATTTCTGTGCTTGTACACTATTTTGGAAGACTCGTACTTTCCTCAGTTATTGTTGATATCGAATACTTGTACTCTTACTCAAGTAAATTTACAAGTTCCAGTTTCTTAGTAAGGTGCTGTCGTCTGCTGGAGTTGCTGATTCATACAGGATGAGACGTTCCATTTGCCTCCCACCTAAAAAGAAATAATGGTCTTTAAAATTCCCCATCAAACCTAAAAGAGTGTGGTATATTAACCTTAAGTCAACCGAAATTACCGAGTTAAGCTTTAGCTTGTTAAATTAGCTAGCTAGTTAGGGTTTGTACATTAGCTTGTAAATCAGCTAGCTAGTTGATTTTTGTACATTAGATTATTAAATGACCTAACTTCTTAAATTTACTAGTATTTTTTTCTGTTGCTAATGTGCCTTCATTTCCAAAAGGGTTATTAAACATTAGCTAATGTCAGTCAAACCTCGAATTTGTCTGGCGCCGTGCGAGTTAGAGGATGCAGGGCCCTACTTAGCGCTCCTTTCTGTCATCTTAAAAATCTTGGATATGATATTTAGTACTACTTCAGTGAATCATTGATCAAATACATATAAATAGAATTTCAACGTGCAAAACCTATTCTGAACGCAAAGTAGTGTCACACACACACACACAAAAAAAAAAAACAGTATGTTTTAGAATTAAGTCTTACTTCATAAAATCAACTAAAACAATGAAATCAATCAGGACGTTTCATTTTTGTATTTAAATTTTTTTTTTTTAATTATTATTTTAAATATTTCCCCTGGCCGTGGGGATGCCATGTTCCTTATAACCCATGGCTTAGAGAGCTAGCTTATCATCAGGCATAATGAACTTGTGATCAGCTCTTTTTATCAGTCAGAAATATTTACTTTTTACTCTCGAATACCTGAGCATGTTTAAATGTTTTAAATACTGACTTTCACACAAGTAGATCTTTGCCTCCATACTTCTACTTTCAGTGTGCTGCATTATTTCCTGATAATATATTGCTTATTTATGGACTGCATTTATTGCTTATTTGTGTTACCAAAAATGTAGATTTTTCCTTTCTTTTTTTTTTTAGATTTTTTTTTTTTTTTTCACGTGACCTTTGGATCCCATTAAAGTTTCATTTTCTGTGGTAAAATATCAGTATCAGTTATCAGTTCAGTGATGTTTCAGAGAAAGTCAGCTTCACATTTAAGTCTTTTAAGTCAGCTTTTTCTTTCTTTTTCTTTCTTTCTTTCGCACAGACAAAGGGCTTGAATGAGCTGGAGAAAAGAAAGGGCAAAGAGGAAGAAAATATTTATGAGGTATGTCATCTTTTTGCTTTCTATAATATTTTCTGTTAGAAAATGCTTAACTTTTTTTTTTTGTACAGTTTACAGTTTTTTGTTTGTTTTTTTTTTACAGTTAACATCATACAAACTCTAATACTATACTATTTAATTACGTGCAAATAAACTGTAAACTTTTCATTTTGTAAAAACAATATTTAATGTGAGCTGCATAATTCTGTGTGTGACGTGCTTGATCAGCGAAGCATGTCATTTGCCTGACATGAAATAACTGGCGATCATTTGAACATAAAAGAGTAAAGTATACACTCATTTATATCTATAGGGTCTAAACCTAGATGAATGCAATTCCACATATCATCAAATCCAGCGCTCTCTCGTCCAAGGACCATACCAGGATGTGATCAACAGTGAAGAAGATGACATTCAGCTGGAGAAGCCCTGAATGGGTGGCTGTGAGGAGTCAGGATCCATGCCATACAAACACATAGTGTAGCTCTATTGCTAATGTTTGCTTTGTCTGTTGTAGGTATAAATTAGGGGTGTAACCAAATATGAATATGTTATTCAGATTGAACAGATAATGCATCCCAGACGAATACAGATACAAAACACAGGTGGAGTATTCACTTTTTTTTTTTTTTTAAAGAAAGCTTGCCGGCTTCAGGGACTGACATTGTGAGGTTTTTACTTTCATGTTTAGTTTTAAAGAACAACTCACTGAAGGTCATGCGGAGGGTTGCCAGGTTTCAGCAAAGATCCCAACCCAACTACAACTCAAAACCCACACAAATAAACTTTGGAAGTAACAAGTTAACAGTGGTGCACTTTGCTGATTTGCAGTATACAGTATATCTGCAATACGCGGATAGTATACATGGAACCTGGCAACCCTGCTCACAGAACTTAAAAAAACAAGCAAGTTCACTAACATGATACTAATGAGAGACGAACTATTCCGTTTTAGCTCGACTGCCTTACTGAGTGCCAAAATAAAACCACATTTCTACTATATTTTTTGTACAAACAAAAGAAATATGCTTTCATATATTCAACCGCTGCTTGATATAGCACGCGCTGTGCACAGGGTAGCATATCTCTGTGGGGCTCTCCACAAAAATAAACATTTAATTCATTTTAAAAGCAATGTGGAACTTTTTCTACGTTTATTGCATGTGTTTTTTTGTTGTTGTTGTTATTCTTAAATGATTGTTTTTCATCATTATTAAAAGAAAATCATACAGGCATTATAATGAAATGCTGCTTAAAGGACCCCATTTTGACTCACAGCAGCACTGTAACTGTGTCCTATTTTTAGCATACATTCCTTCTGGAGTGTAACAAACCCAAAACCCGAAAGTAAATCTGATCAAATATTAATAGAAAGATAGAAAGCTTGCCAGAAAGCTCCACAGGATATCTGCTTCAGGAACTGAATTGAATAAAGTTAAGTTCTGCAAATGAATTTCAGCGGATCTATAGTATAGTTGTAGGAATAACATAAAAACAGGCCACTCCCACTTCCGGTTTAAATCTTTATACAAACACTTATGAATATTTTGAGCACTAAACAGATACAGATACAGATAATGCCATTGTGTTACACCCCTAGTATAAATATGTAAATATTAACTGGAAGCAGGAAATAAAAAAATCTTTGCTTGCTAAGTTAACCAGATTTTATTACCATTACACAATATGTCTTCATAGCTTTGGTATAAGGAACAAAAATCATAGATAACACTGTGTTAAAGTTGAAAGTACTATAAAACTCATAAAAATTTAAAATGGAAAGTGACTCATCATGATTTTAATTTGACAGGCGTATACTAGTCTTTTTTCAGGCTATCAAAAGATATTATGAAAAGATATGGGATTAGGTAGATGTATGAATCAGTTGGTTGAAACTTCCATGCAGGGATTAATAATCATAAATGATAAATTATTGTTCTGCAGTAGGAAGGCTACTAGCTATATTAGAGTATATGTATATTTATTCAGCAGTTACTTCTGGTCCAGCTACTCTGACATTCTGTACAACAGCACACATGCTTGTGCGATATTGCTTAAACAGATAGCTCCATTGTGTTCGTGTGCAATGCTTTTAATAAAGATTATTTTACAAAAAAAATCTGTTAGACTAATTTATATTTTTAAGTCAGTGGATTTCTAGATGTCTAGATTCAGGCACAATAAAACGATAATGCGTATTCCTTTTTGGTATGACTTTACTAAATCTGTCTTTGACTAAAAAATTTAAATGAAATAACTTTGCGACTTTCCATAAAAGCATGAACATAAAACTAAAAGTACAATATCTTCTTTTAAGTTTAATTTAAAATCGTTTTTATTATTTTTTACTTTTATTGTTATTTATGCAGCTGGAAATGATCCTTTTCATTACTAATTATCTATTGTGTAGTTTATACACCTTGGTTTGTCATGATCTGGATCACTCTAGCACTTGTCTTTTGGAATCCTTGAAGATTCACTAAACGCTTTGTATCGCTGCACCTTCAGCTGTGTGCATGGTTTTTAAGCTGCTTTGGGTTAGAGCGTCTGCGAAGTGGGTAAATATAAAATGAAATGTTATTCAGCAGGTTATTAACAGGTATACTATCAATATAATTATTAACAAGGACACTATCAATAAATGTCCTAGGAAGAAGTCATTTCTAATGACAATTCAAAACTAAACAGCTGCCAAATTAGATTTATTTTACAGCATAATTAATAGTTAATTTTAAAGTGCATTTAAATTGTGTTTCAGTAGACTGTTAAAAATATTCTATTGTGAAATTCACTTAAAAAAAAAAACTAGAGTGGACTTTGCAAAGAATATACAAGAACAAGTATCTAATGAAAAATATATGTAACAAGTGTATTTTATATTTGAATAAAGTATATTTGAAAGTAATGTATTTATAAAATTTAATTTTTATGTAAATTGTAATCAAAGTTACAGCCATCCATGGCAGTCCAAGAGAGCAAAATTGGCTGTGCTCTCTCCCCTGTCAATCAAAACGACACTAGCCAATTGTGGGGGTCTGTGGGACTGACAGCACTTTCCTCTGAGTCTGTTCCATCTCCATGTGATGCAGCAGGAGCAGCAATTCATGATACCAGCAGTCTTCAGGGCCTCTAAACCACCAGCAACAAAACAGGCCAAAAGAATCCGTGATCCACCACCATATTTTACTTTGTAGAGTCTCCTTTCGTCACCAGTCTGACAATGCTAGTTGTAGTTCTAATGTGACAGTGCTGTAATGTAGTTATTGAGGTATAGGTCCTGCATTTTGTCAGATGCATGAGCAGCAGTTGTAAAAGATGCGGTTGGCCGGCTTCAAATGTCTCTGAGGAAGCATGTGATAGCCTTTGCACTCCCCGGTGGGTAGTTGTTGTATGATAGGGGAAACCTGGCTGGTGGGTTGAAACTGACCTAAATTAAATTAGGGAAAAATTAGGGAAACTAAAAAAATCAACTCATAATGACTTACCAGGATGTTCACAAGTGCTGTTGGTGTCTTTTTTTTTGTCTTTGTAGTAAGCTCTTACTAGCTCTAGGCTCCAAACTGAGCATGTTTGCATCATTACCATCACAACCTAAAAAATAGGCCCTTCAGCTTCTTGAAAGCCAAGTTATAACACTATAAACATGCAAAATTCAGCTCAAAATGGTTTGTGAGGCTTTTTTTTTTATAATGAACTACTTGATAACCATCAATGATAATGATCAAGTAGATCAATGATAATGATCTACTTGATCATTATCATTGATGGTTATGGTATGCTGGCCATTCAAATAATTCAAAGCTTTGTACAGAATGTGTTAATACACCTGTCCAGGAGCAACATCACTAATTCTGCATCCAATTTCACCCCCTTTCACCAGTAATGAAGTATTCCAAGAGCTACCACTGTTTTTTTTCTGTTTTTTCTACTATTTCTTGTCTAGTTTTTTTTTTTTTTTTGAAGCAAAGAGTGATTTTATTGCTCACAGGAGAATTATCTGGCTGCTCTGGTGGGAGCGTGCTGATTTCAGACTGAAATGGAGGCGGAGTGAAGGGGTGTTGGGGAGTGTCTATAAAATGACTGACAAGAGGCCCATTCAAACACAAACAAGCACACTGGACCATGCATAAGGCAGTTTTCCAAACATGTTTTCACAGCCATAAACTGTATATACAGTGCTGAAGCCATGGCTTAAAGTATTATTTTTGTATCATGTTCTACATATTTTCCAGGTTATTCACTAGTACTAGTGAGAAATAAAATAAAATAAAAAAGGCTATTGCACTCTTTAGCTGCCTGCTATAGAACTCTCTTTTTCTTTTCAATCCAGTAACAAAACAAAAGGCACAGATGATGAACTACTGACTTAACCATCTCAGAAATTTCAGGCAATACCAACAAAACAATCATTAATAATTAAATATTGTCCAAAATGAATTTTCCACTGTCCCGCATTTTATTTGGGCAATGAAGTCATACCGCTTATCACCAGTAGGGGCAATAGAAGTCTACTAACGTCCATTAATAAGCTCAAGAAGAAGAAGCACACACGTTTGCTCATGGAAGACAAGTTTGTCGTGTTATAGCACACAAATTTCCATATGGTCGAAACATTTTTTTACCAAAATAGCCTTCCACATAAGCAAAACTACCCCAACACACACACACACACAGTTAGCTCCCCATCGCGGTTCACTTCAGCGCTCATTTGTTTAAGTCTACTGTTGTAGCGTCATGCGTGTAACCATAGGCAACGCAAGGACACCAGTAGGCGGTCCATTGCAGAAAAAGATGAATATGATAGGTTCAATTGATCACCGCTGATCTGTGATTGGTTGTAATTGTGGACGTTTGTGCGGGACTTTATGACAGGTATGAGGGAGCAGGAACAGAGGAGGCGGCGATGATTCACTTCAGAAATATGGCGTCGAGAAGGAAGGCTGGGAACGGCGTTCAAGAAAAGGGTGCAAATGGAAAGCAGTTATCAAAACATAAAGACGGGCCTATAGGTACTTTTCTCTTGTATATATTAACGCTTGGTGTGCTATATGGTGTGTATATTAACGCTTAATGTGCTGTGTGGTGTGTATATTAACGCTTGGTGTGCTGTGTGGTGTGTATATTAACGCTTGGTGTGCTGTATGGTGTGTATATTAACGCTTAATGTGCTGTGTGGTGTGTATATTAACGCTTGGTGTGCTGTGTGGTGTGTATATTAACGCTTGGTGTGCTGTATGGTGTGTATATTAACGCTTAATGTGCTGTGTGGTGTGTATATTAACGCTTGGTGTGCTGTGTGGTGTGTATATT
>CM075024.1:7128086-7172070 GCA_037576675.1 Pangasius sanitwongsei | reverse complement strand
ACAGGCCTCTCTCATCTTTTTAAGTGGGAGAACTTGCACAATTGGTGACTGACTAAATACTTTTTTGCCCCACTGTAAATCCATATGTCTCAAATCATACAATATCTAAGGTAGTATAAGGTTGTAATATTTCATGTCACAATGTATATGGATTATGCTTTCAATAAAATTACAAATGGGACAGGAAGACAGGAATCTTTATTATCATGACGTCTTTATTGACCTATTGACATGACCTACAGAACATTAGAAGGGCCGTGTTTTGTGATTTCATTTGACAACTCTCTGTTGTCAAAAGAAGGAGGCAAAACAAGAATATAGCCTAAGAAACTGTCTGTTGGTAATCAGTGCACTGTAGGTCCATGGTCTATGTGCTCTGCCAATTGTGTCTCTTTATTTCATGTTAAACAAGATACTTGAAGCTTGTGGAACATTTTAAGCTTGTTTAACCTTGTTACCGCTCTCTGTGTGTATGCTTATCTGGCTTCAATAGGGAAACCCAGATTTAAGATGGATTTCATCCAACAGTGTTGCAAGGCATTAATATTGTGTTGAGTGAAGATCAGCCTCAGAGCTCAGGAACAGCTTCTTGGAAAGTCATATTTGTGTTATATTGTGTCCTCCTGTCAACGATCCACCCGCGTTCTCAGTCAGAACAAAAAAACCTACAAATCAGTCTCATTTGGAGAGGACTGAACACAGTGTGCAGGAGCTTCAGCTATTCTGATACAGTTGTTGTAGATGTATAGTAGATGCTTACATTACGTACACACTTGCATTATTCACAGCTTTACATCAATTAAACTAAACCCAGCTATTCATTATTCATTCATTAACATTTTCTTCAACAAAGACACGCGTGCGTATGAGTATGTGTTACAGGCAGGCTGTATACTGCCTATGAACTCGAGATTTTTGTGTAATCCTGTAAATATGCCTCCGTTTATTTCTTACATGCACAATTCCCCTTCTTTCCTTCCTTCCATATTTCCTTGTTTATTTTCTTCTTGCTTCCTTCTTTCTTTAATTATTTCCTTCCTTCCTTCTTTCCTTTCTTATTTACTTCCTTCCTTCCTTCCATCTTTCCTTCCTTATTTACTTCCTTCCTTTCTTCCTTCCTTATTTAATTTCCTTCCTTCCTTCCATCTTTCCTTCCTTCTTTTCTTCCTTCCTTATTTAATTTCCTTCCTTCCTTTCTTCCGTCCTTATTTAATTTCCATCCTTCCTTCCTTCCATCTTTCCTTATTTACTTCCTTCCTTTCTTCCTTCCTTATTTAATTTCCTTCCTTCCTTGTTTAATTTCCTTCCTTCCTTCCTTTCTTATTTAATTTCCTTCCTTCCTTCCATCTTTCCTTCCATATTTACTTCCTTCCTTTCTTATTTAATTTCCATCCTTCCTTCCTTCCATCTTTCCTTCCTTATTTACTTCCTTCCTTCCTTTCTTTCTTCCTTCCTTATTTAATTTCCTTCCTTTCTTCCTTCCTTCCTTTCTTCCTTCCTTATTTAATTTCCATCCTTCCTTCCATCTTTCCTTCCTTATTTACTTCCTTCCTTATTTAACAGTGGAAAAGGGACTGCTCATAGTTTGAGGTATTTTGCCTCTCTCACTTTACTTGTTCTACTCTCCCTATCTTACAGGACTGGGTGTTTCTGACAAGGTTTTGTTTCCTCACTGATTTTGGCAGACTGGACTTCAAGTTTCGTTACCCCAAGGTAAAATTACAGGCGATACAGATGAAAAGATTGAGCTTTCTTTTATTTCTTTTGTCTTTAATTCAAAGTAAGGTTACAGGCAGTGTGAAGCAAACTCTGTTTTTTTTGTTTCCATTTCATTCTCAGTGCCATTTGTTATACCAGTCAGTAAAAAAAATGTTAGCACTTAAAGGGATAGCATGAGCAAAACTGCTAAGCAGTGTAATAGTGCATTATTGCTTTTTTGATCCACTTTTTTTTAGCTGTCTTTTCCTGCATTCATACTAAAGTCGCTACACTGTCTCTCTTTATTTCAGTCACTCATTGACATCTCTTTTTGGCATAGTTTATCATGTTTTCTCTCAGAATATCTACGTTTCTCTTTCCCCACCTCTATTTCCTCCCTTCAGTCACGCTGCTGTCAGAACATATTGCTGTACTTTGATGAAAGCTCGCAGTGGCCAGCTGTATACAAGAGGCCAGACAAGGTGAGGTGAACACTGATAGTGTCTGTGTGTGGGTTTGTTGTATACCGTATGCCTGGCGAGATTCAGTTTAAATGAGAAGGATGCAGTGTAAAGTGCTGTGTTGCTTCCTAAATTACATTCTCAGCTCTAGTCTCCAAGTGCCAAATGTGCCAGATGCCTAAGTGAAAACGTTGTGTGGATGTGTGGATGGGACTATTTTGACTCTTCCACTTCTTATCAGTTTTGATGAGAGGTAACAGACAAGAGTTATAGGTATAAATGATCTATGTTGATGCATTGCAGGACTGCTATCAGAAAGAGGCAGTCCTGAGGCCTGAAAACAACCAAGTGATTAACCTTACCACCCGCTACACCTGGTCTGGATGTGTGGTAAGAAACGAGAGATTCACTTACAGTGCCCTCCAGAATTATTTGCACCCTTCTTTAAAAATGAGCAAAAATATTAGTGCATTATGTGCATTATGTAGTGTAAAAAAAAAGTTCACAAAATAATTTTAAAAATTTCCACTCAAATAAAAGAATATTTATCTTAGTTCTAACAAAAAATCTTTCTCATTAATATTTTATTTAAATATTTTTTTTCAACAATATTTGTGCCAACATCATTTCTACCCCTCAGGAATATTTTTAAATAAATGCAAAAAAGTTCTTACAAAATATTATTTTTATTTTCTGTCAGGCCGCTGTTGTAGCCATTAACCATGTCCTGTTTCCCTGGGGTATAAATATTGGTTGCATACATGTAAAATCTACTTTGTCATACTTTTCCATGAGCTAAGATAGGAACTTCAACAGAAAAGAGACAGATGGCGGTTAACATGGGCAAATAATATATATTTATAAAAAAAAAAAACATAAACAGTTACAAATACCATTACACACAATTAGGGCAGAATGATTTCAGCTAAGTACCCAAATATTTTAGCCTGAAACCTGGTTGCCTCTGGCAGGAGGTTCTGACTTGTCCCTAGATCAAGCTTTCTATATGATTATGAGCCAAACTTCCAAATCAACAGAGAAATGGTTGTACGAGCGCAAAAGCGATGTTTTGCGATGACCTTCTCAGTCTCTGTGTTTGACTCCAACTGACAACCCGTGATGTGACTTGAAAAGGGAAGTCCACATGCACAAACCTGAGAATATTAAGGAGCTTAAAATGTTCTGCATGAAGGAGTGGACCAAAATCCCTCTGTAAATATCTCCAACCTTGTTAGACATTATACAAAGATACTCAGTGCTGTTATTTTCTCCAGAGCAGGCTTCATCACTGTTTTGTAGAGAACAAAATGCACTAATAATAATAATAATAATAATGTAAAAATAAATAAATAAATAAAATCTTTTTGTTTTTGGGGAAAAAGCTGTTTTAAATTAAACTATACCATGTTTCCGAATGTTTTAGCTCAAATATCATGTATTTTTACTCATTTCCATGATGTGTGCCAATAATTTTAGGTCACTGCATTGCTTAGTTTTTAAGATGATGTAAGATGTGAGGTTGTCTGTAATTATTTGCACCTCAGGTTGAAGAAGAGGATGGCGAAGAAATTCTCAGCTGTGTCGGAGGGCGTAGCTTTCGTTCAGTCAGAGAGAGGTGGTGGTACATTGTGCTCAGCAAGTGTGGGGTGAGTGCTAATTTAGCTTTTCTATCACACTAAAAAATACTGCTTTCCCTAAATTAATCTTGTGAAATCCAGTGTACTGTGTGTTTTCTTCATACATATGTTGATACCATAAATTACCAAGTGCGTTCATGGAACAGGTGAATTACATATAGTGACTTCCTTCAAACTTCAAAGATCACAGAGAGCTAAAAATGACAGAATGCTGACTAAACAGTGAAAGAGAAAGTGTGCTAAATCCTCTAGTAATGCCAGAAGATGGAGACTTCTGCCAAAAAGATACAGACTAACTCTTCCTCCTAAAGGTACCTTTTTTTTTTTGTCCTAGCTAAATAGCTAGTCTTATTTGTCTTAATTTATGGATTTGGTTTGTTTTCATTTAAGTCATTAATATGAAACAACTGAAAATGTGTGTACTTGAAATAAATAAGCTATTTAAACATGACAACATATCCTTATACGCTATATGGCCAAAAGTATGGGGACACCTGACCTTGACATTAATATGTGGGCCTTCCCCAAACTGTTGCCACAAAGGTGAAAGAGCAGAATTGTGTAGAATGTCTTTGTCTGCTCTAGCATTAAGATTTCTCTTCAGTGGAACTAAGGAGCCCAAACATGTTGCAGCATGACAATGCCCCTGTGCACAGGTACACTATGAAAACATGGTTTACCAAGGTCGGTGTGGAAGAACTTGACTGGCCTGCATCCTCATCCAACACCAGTGCCTGACCTTAGTAATGCTCTTGTGGCTGAATGGGCAAATCCCACAGCCACACTCCAAAATAAGTGCTCTATGCTTGAAAGCCTTCCCAGAAGAGTGGAGGTTATTATAACAGCAAAGGAGGGACTACATCTGGAGTGAGATGTAAATCAGGTGTATGCAGCAATGACAAAGACAAAGGAACTACTAAACCATGTTATCTTTGGTCTGCTTTTATAAAAACAGTAGCAGCTGCTCGCATCAGCCTCCCAGCAGGGCTGGCAAGTATGGATGTGTATAGCAGAGCTGCAGAGGTCTGCTGACATCAAACACCATATCTGGCTGATGAGTAGATGCACAGCTATGTGCTTCTAAATGATAGGAATTAAAAGCATTATGTACCAACTTCATATTTTTTTTGCATTTGCTAATTAAACCATGTTCTATCAAGTGGTATAATTCTTTTCAAAGGCAATATGCTTTTCAGATATAGACATGAAATGCTTTTTTTTTCTTTTTCATTTTTAGCACCTCATAAATCAGAAAGTTTGCGTTCTTTTACACATACACCTAGTTAAAAAAAACCTATAACATGAATAACAGATGTGAAATTTTGAAAGATCTGATGTGATTTAGTGTGACAAGGGCCAAAGAACGGGAAAAAAATGGGAATATGCAACTGTGGACCTTATAGTAAGACAACAATTCCTGAAAATTCCATGCATTTAGCATGAATAGCAAATAGCAAAGTTAATGACTCGTGTAACTTTTTCTGTAGCTCTCATTTTTACAGAGCAACACCCCCTTTTTTAAGCCTCTATATCTCACAAACTAATACAGATACAAGCCTGAAATTTTGCACACAGGATTATCACCAATTTATGAATACCATGTTTCTTGTGTAAACGATTTTGGATGAATTCGTTCATATCCAGCTTGATAATTGAGGCCCAGTGTCATGTAGTGACATATGATGCAGAATGAGGCAATGAACTCCTTCTGATAGGAATGTCCTGCATTGCCTGCAAGACTGGGCTCCTTTCCTTTAACTCAACCCCATCACCCACCTCCCCCCAACCCGATTTTCTCCTATAATACAACAGCTACTGACCAGGAACGGGGAAAGGCTATCACATGCTTCCTCCGGAACACATGAAGCCATCCAACTGCATCTTTTTTTCGAACTGCTGCTCATGTTACATCACAGGGCAGCATAATACATTTGTAGGAAAGCGCTATCAGCCCCCTTCTGCATACATGAGTTCACAGACGCCCGTGATTGCCTAGTGTCGCTGTGATTGACAGGGGAGGAAGAGTATGCCATTCCTCCCACCCAGAAAGCACAGCCAATTTTGCTGTCTTGCACCGCTGGCCACAGATAATTGTGTCATCTTCAGGATTCGAACTCACGATCTACAGCCACTCAGGAGTCTCGGGTACAATTTGTTCGGTTTTGCAAGGAAATTAGCCGGTAAGCTATACTGAGCATCTTGCAGAACCCGTTCTTCTGGAGACTAATGTTTGGAAAGCGAAAATATTTTTGTACTGACTCGATAATGTACAAGTCATAAAATAAAAATCTGTAACAAAGTTTGTATTAAAAAAATATAGCGCCTAAGGCTTTTGCACAGTACTGTGTATCAAAAAGATATTGGAAGAAACTCACAAAGTACACAAGTATAGTAGAAGAAAAAACATACCTGAGCCTTGAAATCAGGAGATAAACTGCGCATTTAAAAAAAAAATGCTTTTGTCTAATGCATACATGCATATATTCTGTTTGAAATGCATATATGTCCAAGAGAGAAGAGATCGGCTTGTTTTCGGTTATTCCGAACTCAACACATTTCTGTTCTAGCCTTTGATTCCTTGCTGTCTTTTATCCACTCCCTCAGCCTCAGAGCTTCTCTAGCCACATTGAAATTGACAGTGTACGCTTCGTGCTCTTTACCCTTTTGATAAAGACAGAGGAGGAATTCCGACTAAATGAAATCAAAGCGTGTCGTCTTTTTTTTTTTTTTCAAGCTTGCCTCAAATCCTCTCAAGAACTAGAAGGTTTGATGCTTTGAAGTCCTTTATAGATGATCTCTTTGTGTTGTGAATATTTGTCCGTCTCTCTTTCCTGTTTCTCACACACTCACAGGGCGGAGGGTTACAGCTGGAGTATGAGATGAAGCTAACTAATGGCCAGTCTTTCTGGAAACAACATTTTTCTGCAGATGAGTTTGGTGAGACATACAGAAGGGTGTTAGACCTAAGTGAAGATGTTGAAATTAAATGAGTGTAAGATTTATATGTATCTGGAATAGATCAAGTTAATAGCTTTTATATTTTCCTTTTAGTATAATGCAATGCTTTGATGTTATTACATTTAAGTTTACTTCGGACCTGCATGCCAACATGTTGCAACTGAAGAGAAAAGAAAAATATATGTTGTTTTGGGTTTTTTTTGTTTTTTTTTTGATCTGTGAAATAAAATAATTAAAAATTGTCAAGAGAGACCACAAGTATGTCATGAGAAATCTGTATATGATCAGTGTGCAATATTTTATTTGTATTAAGTAGAGTACATGTTTAAAACGCGCTTCTTCACTCACAGTCACTTTTCTTGTTCCGTTTCTTTTGTCTGTGTCAGGAATTCTGGAAACAGACATCACCTTCTTGGTTATATTTGCCAGTGTATTTTCTCTCTCCTGCTATTTTGCATGTGAGTTCATGTTAATGAGTTATTAATGACTGCATGAAACGGAGCAACCTAGTTTGTATTGTTTTGTTTAAGACTGTTTCTAATTATACCACACAGCGCTGTTGACAGCAGGGCTTTCTGTAATTCAAATCACAGATTAATATTAATGCGCCCATTCTAACAAAGGAAAATGTGTAATCATTGATATGGTGAAGTTTTCTGTAACAATACATTTGTTTAAGGTTTACGGAACGTTTATTTATTTTTCATTTGTGGAATGCTCCAATGTGAGCGTTTTAACGGTCAGTAAGTTTTCACCACAGGAGAGATTTCGGGACAGATGACTTTTTTGCGCTTTCCATTTTTCTCGGCAACACGACAAGTTGCTGGGCGTTTGTTTGTTTTTTTTGTCTTTTTAACTTCAAGACAGAGAAACAAGAGAGGCTGATGAGGGAACTTATCACTGCGATAAGTTCCACAACATTAAATGTAACTATAAGTGGTTAAAAAGCATGACTTGTTGGTCATGGATAAATAAAAAATTTAATCGTAGGCAAAATGCTGTGGTATAAGAGGAATAAAACACTTCAAGATGTGCCGTTATTAGAAAATAATCGGCTTTGTGTTGGGCCGCATCACACCACCCTATCGTGGATTATTTTCCTGTAGCAGCTTGAAACATTGTGTTTCAATCCTTAATGAATCCTCAAATGTAATCTTATGACTTTCAGGGGAAAAAACACAATCGGTATATTATTTCTGATAAACAGAAACATGGAGTGTTTTGTGTCTCTGTGCCTAGGTTGTTTTTTTTTCATCTTTTTTTTCTCTCTCTCTGCAATTCTTTTAGATAACCTGAAAGGAAGGCAGCTACTCCATACCACATATAAGATGTTTATGACTGCAGCTGGAGTAGAGGGTGAGAACGGGAGATGTCAATCTCATGCTGCTGTGCTGCTCACACACTTAGCTTTAAAGATTTTTTTTTTAATATTCGTCTGTTTACTACATATGATTACTGCTATACTTGGACATAAATATAACCCTAGCCTTAATCTGAGGATCAAAAGTAAATCTGCATCTGCAGATAATAGTATCTGTATTTCATCAGATCTATCTTCCCGTATTTACCCCCTCTGATTTTCACTCAGCCGCTGTTCCTCCATCACTGACTTCTCACTATGTCTTCTTGGTTTCCACCTCCCTTTGTGGCACTTTTACTATAACTTTTATTGTCATTCTGTTTTTTTTCTCCCCAGTTCTCAGTTTGCTCTTCTTTTGTATCTTTTGGGGCCTGTATGCCAGAGATGGAGTTGGAAATGGGTGTCTAAAGATACTTGGTGAGTGGGTCAATATTAATATAAGCACATTTAAGAGTTAGAATAATCCTATAATTTGAGATTATTCTGTGGTAACTGTGACTAGAAATTTACTCATTAAAGATACAAATCCAGACCTCTTCAAAAAATGGATCTTGGACTGCTGTAGCCTGTTGAATGCTTCCTTTTAGAAGCTCATTATTGTAACACCTCTATAAATTAGGGTGTGTTTCATGTAAATGAAATGTATATGAGGGTAAATGAGGGTGTGCCCTCTGCATATGACATGTAAATAATGGATTTGTGGGCAGGAGCTTGTGTCTACACATCTGAAGCTGTTTCATCACTTATTTACTTACTTACTTACTAAATTTCTTGCTTACTAACTTAATATTTTACATACTTGCTTGTTATTTACTTACTTACTAATTTACGTTCTAACTTACTTACTTACTAACTTTGCTTACTTTACTTCCTTATGTACTATTTTTTTACTTACTAAATTAATTACTTACAATTTTACTTTTTTATTTTTTTTTACATACATACCTTTTATTTCCTTATTAACTTGCATTCTTTCTAATTTACTTAATTTTTTAATTTAATCCTAAATTACATCCTGTCTTACTTAATTTTTTAACTTAATCCTAAATTACATCCTATCTTACTTAATTTTTTAACTTAATCCTAAATTACTATTTTACTTAATTTTTTAACGTAATCCTAAATTACTTACTATCTTACTTAATTTTTTAACTTAATCCTAAATTACATCCTATTTTACTTAATTTTTTAACTTAATCCTAAATTACTATTTTACTTAATTTTTTAACATAATCCTAAATTACTTACTATCTTACTTAATTTTTTAACTTAATCCTAAATTACTTACTATTTTACTTAATTTTTTAACATAATCCTAAATTACTTACTATTTTACTTAATTTTTTAACATAATCCTAAATTACATCCTATCTTACTTAATTTTTTAACTTAATCCTAAATTACTTACTATCTTACTTAATTTTTTGCATACCTTTTATTTACTTACTAACTTTTTTTTAACTTACTTTCTAACTTATTCTTACTTCACCTGCCTATTTTCTTCTATTTACGTACTTGCTAAATCTAACTTACAGCTACACTAACTTACTAACTTATTGTTTTTTTTACTTATTTGCTTACTTTATTTACTTATTAACTTACCAACGTTCATACTAAGTTCTAACTTACTAACTTGGTTCCTTTTTTATTTAATTAATGGCATAATTTTTTTACTTACTTATTCACTCAATTAAAAACAACTATACAAATGTATAAAACTGTAGAGAGTATGGATAGTGAATATAAATGCATGAACAAAATAAAATAGAATAAAATCAGATATAGAAGCATTTAGTGTGACTTTAAGGGGTTTTGGGGCACTTTGTCCTGTTCAACAGGTGTGAAGTGCACAAGGGGTGACTTTGTTTAGTGTAAATTTAAATACTTAGCATGGTGCAATAGTCTGAGCAAGTTGTGCCTATGGGATAGCCTGAGAGCAAGTTCTTGATGTAGTAATTAATGATGTAGATTACATAAGAAACTTGTTATCCCACAACAAATTCAATTCATATATTTTATATAAATGTGTTAACCCACAACGAATTCAGTTCTAATATATACTTACAATATACCTGTTAGCTTTGGTTCTTTCTTTTGATTTATATTTCTGTGTGATTTATGCTTATGACTAATGTAGAACCTGTGTTTTTAGAGAAATATTTGTGTGGTGTGAAAGAGTCTTATGTAAGGCCTATTCTGTCATGAGTCAGCTCCAGAGTTATTGGCACCCTTCAAGAGAAAAGGTAAAAGTATTCATGTAAAATCTCTCTCTATATTCATGTATAATCTCTCTCTTTATCCATTCTAGGAAAATTACTCTTCTCTGTTAGTTTCCTGATCTTCCTCCTGATGCTGATTCTCTTGGGGAAAGGCTTCACTGTCACAAGGTAAACTATCTCAGCTTTATTATATTGTGTGCTAGTTAAGAGCATAGTGAGAGTCTATCCCCAGCAGGGCCACACCTTCAAGGCCTTCTAGTCCTAATCATTTAATTCTTGGACAATGGACTCCTCGCATTCAATGCTGTGATGCATTTCCGTTTTGAAATAGTGCTGCTCTCAAGTTACAGCAGCATTGTTCACGTTCTTCAGTAGATTGATTGAGCAAATGCACCATCGCAATGAGCAAATGGCAAGAAACAAATGGAAGAAATATTCTGAGCACTGCTGTGTCTCTGTGCACAGCGTCTTAAAAATTTGTAACAGCTTTTAATCTTCTACAGCCTCCCAGTCCAAAGTGATCTCAGGAGATGATAGTTGACAAAAGTACATCGCCACCATTTCATCATTTCACCCTATACAAAGGTCTGTAGCTAGTATCATCTAGTTGAGCTAGTTTGAAGATCTGTAGGTGGTATAATCTAGTTGAGCTAGTTTGAAGGGCTGTAGGTGGTATCCTCTAGCTAAGTTAGTTTGAAGGTCTGTAGCTAGTATCAACTAGTTGAGCTAGTTTGAAGGTCTGTAGGTAGTATCCTTTAGCTAAGTTAGTTTGAAGGTCTGTAGCTAGTATAATCTAGTTGAGCTAGTTTGAAGATCTGTAGGTGGTATCATTTAGTTGAGCTAGTTTGAAGGTCTGTAGGTGGTATCCTCTAGCTAAGTTAGTTTGAAGGTCTGTAGCTAGTATCAACTAGTTGAGCTAGTTTGAGGGTCTGTAGCTAGTATCCGCTAGTTGAACCCAACACTACAGAGGGTCAGAGAAGACTGGCAAAAAGCACTGTGCCTTTGCACTTTGTATGGAGCAGCTACAATGTTCAAACACGATAGCAGATAATTGTATTAGGTTAATTGTTAAATTAACATGATTCTATTAACATGCACAAAAAATAAGAATTTAACGTTCATCCATTACCTTTCATATTTACTACTTACACACATGTGGTCAGCATGGCCATTCCATGCCTGTCTTTTGTGACTGCGGCAGGATATTTAGAAATGTTTAATGAGGTATTTATCCATCCATTAATGATACAGTTTGTCTAGTATTAAATCTTTAAAGATTCTGAAATACATACAGTAACTGAATCTCTGTTTGCCATTTAGAGCAAGAATAAGTCACAGTGGCTCTATCAAGCTATCTATCTACATGACCATCTATACAATTACCTACATCATCCTCTTCATATATGAAGCTGAGGTAATAATTACTCCTTTTATATAACACTCATCTTAAAGTATACATTTCTTTCTGTTTGCATGCAAAATGGAGAGTGTGAAGTGTTCATGCATCAGAAGTGTTTATGCAGTGCAGTGCATTAAATCATGAGATTTACTTAACACATTAAACATCAGATTGGAGAAAAACGTGATCTCAGTGACTCTTCTGGCATTTTTGGTGCCAGATGGGCTGGTTGAAGTATTTCAGAAACTGCTGAACTCCTGGGATTTTCACACACAACAGTCTTAGTAGTTCACTACTGTGAATGGCACAAAAACAAAAAAAAAAACATCCAGTGAGCGGTAGTTCTGCAGACGGATATGCTTTGTTCATGAGAGAGGTCAGAAGAGAATGGCCAGACTGCTTCCTGCTGAGAAGGCTACAGTAACTCAAACACCTACTCTATAGCCATGGTGAGCAGAAGATCGTCTGAGAATGCACAACACGTCAAACCTTGTGGCTATAGCAGAAGCAGAAGACCACATCAGGTTTCATTCCTGTCAGCCAAGAACAGAATTCTGTAGCTAAACTGTGCACATGCTAACCAAAACTGTACAGATGATGATTAGAAAAATGTTGTCTGGTCTGATGAATCTTGATTTGAGCAAGAGCGCAGATGGTAGGGTTTGAATTTGGCATTAACATCATGAATCCAGGGACTCAGCTTGCCTTGTGTCAAAAATTCAGGTTAGTGTAATGTTGTGGGGAATGTTTCCTTGGCACACGCTGGTCAAGCATCGTTTGAACGTCGCAGTCTATCTGAGTACTGTTGCTGACCACTTGCATCCCTTTATGGCCACAATTTACTCATCTTATAATGTCTTCCCATGCACCATGTTACAAAGCACACAGCATGACAGTGAGTTCAGTGTACTTCAGTGGCCTCCCCAGACACTAGATCTGAATAGGAAGAACATTTGGGATGTGGTAGGATGGGAGATTCACAGCATGAATGTGCAGCCTGTTAAATCTGCAGCAGTTATGTAATGGATTCCTGTCAACATGGACCAGAATCTCAAAAGAAATGTTTCCTTGTTGAATCCATGCCCCAAAGAATTGAGGCTGTAAGGGGGTCTTAAGCAGTATTAGTATGGTGTTCCTTATGAAGTGGCCTGTAAGTGTTATTCTTTTTTTTTTTTTTTTGTCATTTTTTTAGGCAGTTATTGTCATTAACAGTTACAGTATTTCTTTGCACAAGGACAGCATTGCAGGAATAGATAGAATAGATTGGGCAGGACACTGACACCACTTGAAGGCAGTGAGAAATAAAATATTTGCCATACAAAGGTCAGTTTCATCCCAGTTATTCTTTCATATCTTTATAAATCTCCTCAGCAACAAAAAATTATAATACTTTAAAAAGATTAATGTGGTTGTGTTGGTACCAATGCAGAGCAGAGGAGAAAAGAGATGGAGGGGCCACAAATTCAGAGATAGTCCAAGAAACCAAGCCTACAAACATGGCCACCATGAACTCCAGTTTTCAACTAGCATTACTGCCTACAAACATGGCCTCCACGAGCTCCAGTTCTCAACTCGCATCACCACCTACAAACATGGCCACCAAGAACCCAAAAAAAAAACACCCAACAGAGTTTTGGACTGATGGTATTCCTAGTTTGTGACCTAGTGAGCCAATATCAGAATGTATTTTTGATAGACTTCAAAGCACTATTGTAAGTCGCTCTGGATAAGGGCGTCTGCCAAATGCCATAAATGTAAATGTAAAGAACTCCAGTTCTCAGCTTGCATCACTGCCTACAAACATGGCCACCAAGAACTCCAGTTCTCAACTTGATTCACCGCCTACAAACATGGCCACCAACAACTCCAGTTCTTAACTTGCATCACCGCCTACAAACATGGCCGCCAAGAACTCCAGTTCTCAACTCGCATCACCGCCTACAAACATGGCCATCATGAACTCCAGTTCTCAACTCGCATCACCGCCTACAAACATGGCCACCATGAACTCCAGTTCTCAACTCGCATCACCGCCTACAAACATGGCCGCCACAAACTCCAGGCCTTTGTCACCATGTTTGATATCCTGGTTTTGACCCAACTTTGCTATTGCTCTTTGGTTTTGGGATTCTACCTGTCCTAGTGTATACTGTTTGCTGATCTCCTGTCCTTTTGCCTGTTTTCCGACACTGTTTTTTGCCCTATGTTTTGGAATTGTTTACCAGCCTGCTTCTTTAAAGCAGCATCATTTGCAACTTTATCCGCTTTCGCTGCATGAAAGATCTTTTTTAAAAAGCTGCACTTGCCTCATACCCTAAATTTACCTGCAATGCCCAGTGCCTTGGGCTTGCTGTGTACAGTTAATTGTCCAGCCGCTGTACAGCCGCTGGTGCCCCTGAAGGCCTAGCTCATTTAACATCATAGAATAGTTTCTCCTAAAACCAGAGGCTATAATACCAGAGTTAAGGGCTCGCTATGTCTGCCTAAGGCACCCAGACTTTCTGCTACCTAATCAGTACTCCTCTCACTATCACTAGTCGTCTCAGACTTCTGGATGTGCACCACTAATGCTGTAATCTCCTCCTTCACAACGCCTCTATCACTAATGACAGCAGAAGAATAGCAGAACCTTTTGCACTCAACACACACTGAATAAGGTCAAGGTTGTTTATGACAAAATATTTAGGGTGTTACTCATGTTTATTGTCACTCCCTGATGAAGGAGTGAGATATGATGAGAATAGTTTGCTGACTCAAAAAGCTCTCTGAAAAATTGTAGCAGCGTGTGGAAAAAATGAAGAAAAATTGCAACAGTCGATAATGGTTATAAAGAACAGCGTGGGAATTTTTAGCAGTGAAAAAATAATTTTACTGAGTTATTAATGAACTGTCATTCATATTATTCAATAATACGAATAATCAATAATAATTCAATAACAGCTCGTATTATTTAGTAACTTCAGTGAAACTGATAGGAAAAGTGTGTGGGTACAAGCGAGAAGAATGTAAATCTGGACCCACCAACAGATCCCATGAGTTTACTGGGTTAATCACAAATAACGCTATATGCGTTGGAAGGGAGACAATACAATTTGTTATTTGCTTCTTGTGTCTTGGAGATATTTGCATTTATGATTCATTTTCCAGCTACAGTTATTAGTCATTTCTCAGATGCCTCAAACACTTGTACTTTCCAAGAACTGCTGCTGTGGTTATAAGCTTTTGCAGTCCTCCTAAACCTGCATTATGCAAATATTAAGACTCCTCATACCTCATACCTTACATTCTGATCACAGTCAGTATTGTTTGCATTTTCTCTGCGACTTGTGACTTACTACACTTATTAAAATCCAGTGCCACCCAGAGGAGAAAGTTCTGCTCTGGCTTGTCTCCAGGGAGTTTTTCCCTTTTGTCTCACTTTGCCTTGCTTATTAGAGATCTAGATCCAGATTTCTGTAAAGCTGTTTTGTATAGATACACTATATGGCCAAATATTTGTGGACATCAAGCCATCACACACATATGTGATTCTTCCCAGGCTGTTGTATAGGATGTCTTTGTATGCTGTAGCATTATAATTTCCCTTCAATGGATCTAAGCAGCCCAAACCTGTCCCTGCATGACAATGCCTCTGTGCACAAAGCGAGCTCCATGAAGACATGCCAGAGTTAGAGTGGAAGAACTCTAGTGGCCTGCACAGAAGAGCCCTGACCTCAACCCCATTGAAAACGCTTCTAGGATGAATTGGAACGCTGACTGCACCCCAGGCCTCCTCGCCCAGCATCAGTGCCTGGCCTCACTTATGTGGCTGAATGGGCAAATCCCCACAGTCATGCTCCAAAATGTAGCGGAAAGCCATCCCAGAAGAGTGGAGGCTATTATAACAGGAAAGACGGCACTAAATATGGAATGGGATGTTCAACAAGCACATATTGGTGTGATGGTCAGGAGTCCCGAAACGTTCGCCGTATAGTTTAGAATAGCCTCATGAGTATCCCTGAGACTTGGTTGTTACAGCATCGTAATCCCACTGAGAATGTTAGTTTACAGCATTTCTGGTTTATAGATGGACAGAAAAACTACAGAAAGCAGAAAGGTGGTGGGCATTGTTAACATCAGGTGGCGTGGTCATGGACAAATTTGTGTGTGCTGTACCTCCTTTCCAAGCTGACCCTCAGTCTTGTATGCTACTTACAGAAGTTCTCAGATCATTCACAACTCATCTTAAATGAAAGTGGACTTGCATGTGTTGGCTGTTTTTATACATTCAGCATGCATTCAGTCTTTTTAATTAGGCCATGACAGTTGTCATGTCCTGTTTGGTCCACATTCGAAAAGGGTTCATAGAGCCACACTAACACTTTTGGTACAGTGCTATCATAATGCAGTTAGTCACAACTGACAAGAATGTAAGTAATATTTATTGTGTATGACAATTAACAACTTACTTTCTCTACTTAAAAGTTCCTGGGAGTTGCATTTTGCTATTATCCAACCATTCAGATTACATTGGCATTTTACTGTTGTTTTTAGTCAATAAGAATGCTTTTAGTTAACTGAATCGGACTAAGTTCATGTTATAAATGTGTGTATAGTTTTTTGACCCAGGTGAAGTACTATATGCTTATGACAGTCCCGCTGGATATGGGCTGATGGGCCTCCAGCTGCTGGCATATGTGTGGTTCTGCTATGCTGTGCTGGTGTCTCTTAAGCATTACCCAGAGAAACAGCCATTCTACATCCCTTTCTTTGCTGCATACACTCTCTGGTGAGTGAAAAAGAAATACTATATTTCCTCATAACCATAACTGTCAGAATACTGTGTAGACTTCAGTGCTGAAATTGCAATGTGAAATAGTACATAAACAGTACATAATATCTTACCTCTGTCTGTTTTGTATCAATCTTTTAAATGGTTTATAATGTTATAATATTTGATGCTTTTATTTTTCTGGCAGGTTTTTTGCTGTACCAGTCATGGCTCTTATTGCCAACTTTGGCATATCTCGATGGGCCCGGGAGAAGATCGTCAATGGTATTCAGCTCGGCATCCACCTCTATGCCCACACTGTCTTTTTAGTAAGTTTCCTTTTTTACAGAGAATGATACACTACACTATATCAGTGTTAAATCACTACATGGTTGCATGGGGGTTGCATGGTTACATGGGGCAATGTTACGAGCACTTCACTAAACTCATTCAGCCTCTGCTTGATTATCCTACGGAATGAAGGGATCCAGTTAAGTCATGGAATGTGCAGAGCATCAAACTATGTACTCCAGTTACGCACTTTAGCAGGCAGTAGCCCTCATCACTACATATAGCTGAAGACTCAGGGAAGGGTTACAGAGAGAACTTGCATATTTGGATGACTTTATGTCCTTGGTCCAGCTCAACTCCCTGTCAGTCATGCTGGACTACCTACTACTTAAGCACTATGACCACCAGCCCCAGAAACTGTTAAGAAGCCCTCTAGCCCATCATCTTGCACACTACACTTCCTCCACACAACTCCACACAGACTCTCCTGGTGACCAACTAAGAAGGCATCCACTTGCCTGAAGAGGAAATTCACCATGGCACATGTATTTCATCATCCAGACCCAGCAATCCCATTTCTGGTGAGGGTAGACTTCTCTGTTCTGCTTTACACACAAGAGCCTGTTGCCAATGGAGGTCATTACATCTCCCTTGACGCTGACTGTGGATGTCCTCGTCTCCAGTTCTCCTGCAACATTTAGACATTTTGCCTTGGGGACCAGGTCCACTATTCCTGTCCCAGTTACACTCTTTGAAAAGGCATGTAGTGCCTTGTACCTTTGTTTCCGTTTTGGTCATGCCCAGCCCACCGTCATAGGTCTGCTCACCAACTGTTGGCTTTAGGGTTTAGACCCTTGCTTGGGTTTTTTTTTTTTTTTTTTTTAATGGTGCCTAATAAAAGCATGCTGAGAAGGTTTATGGTGTGTTGGGTGTTTCCATGGCATTGACATGTTTATTTGTGATGGTTTTTGGATCAGTTTGGTATAGGTTCTGTAAATTATTTTATTTGAATGTGAATATGCTTATATGGAAAATTGCTTGTAAACTTGTACCACTCACTTACGAGTACTAAAAGTAGTGAAAAAAAGTTTCAAAAAAGTGAACTTGAAAATTTTACATTACATTTGAAATGACACTTATTATGCAGTACTAAATAAGTACTATGGGGGTACACTTTTAACATTGCTTTTTCTCTCTGTCCCTTTTCGTCAATAATCATAATAATACAGATCATCACACGTCCATCAGCAGCTAATAAGAATTTCCCTTATCATGTGCGAACATCACAAATTGGTATACTACTGTCGAGCCCTAAAGCGATGGGGGCAGAGAGCTTCCCTCATCATGCCTACGGGAACAGCACCTTCTTGGGAGACTCTCAGCCTAACTTCACTGAACTCTTCTCCATCCAATCAGTGAGTAAAAAAAAAATTGTCAGCAGTTCTGGCAGGGGATTATCCCTTAGCTTTCACTCATAGGCTTCATCTGTAACTCTTAAAAATAAGGTTTTTAATTCTTATCTCATATTTAAAAATACATTTATTATGAAATGTGAGGCTGAAATGGCAGAACATTTTAGTCAGTTTTATAGTCCAAGTTTTTAAATGAAATGCTAATATGAGTATTTTTATGAACAGTAATTATTTAAGAGTTTGTTTGTTTGTTTTTTTGTAATAATTTCTTTTTTTCTGATCAACAGGTCTCTGTGAAAAATATAAATGAGGCCATGGGATGGAAGGGACAAGAAATGGCTCTGAACACTGAGCAAAAGATCATCACCACATCATCACCGGTCGACTTTTCAACAACATTGAGTTCTGCTATGCCACCAACTAGCTCTGCTCTCTCGCCTCCTCCAAGGCTATCCTCTCATTTTACTGAATATTTCAGCATGCAAGGCAGAACAGTCTCTCAAGCATAGTGAAGTAGACTTAGGTCTTTGGGATCATCCCAATGTCAGCTTTGCAGTGATGTGTGGAGAAACAGAATGTTACATTTGACTTTCCGCAAAGAGGATGTGCAACACGATTTGCAGAAGAGCTATTAGGAGGAGATATGAAGTGCTAAAATAAAAAGCAATAAATATTTCAGCCAGATTAAGGTGACTCTTGAGAGGACATTTTGGTTGTACATAGCACAGTATAATACGAATGTAAGATATTCAGTATGCAGAGTTTTAAGATACAGATATTTTAATGTGTAAATGTATAGAAGTGTAAGATTTTTTAAGTGTAAAGAGTTTTTTTTTTTGTTTACATACATATTTTCCAAGTGGTGCTGTTAATATTTGCATTTTCATGCCATTTTATTTGAACCGAAATGGAGTATTCAGTACTCCAATGGCAACAATTCATTGAATAACCTCATGTTTCAGTGTGTTTGTTGTACATTATAGATACTAAATGGATTTTTTTCTTTTTTTTTTTAAACTGACTACATGGGATTAACATAGGTAATAAGATCTGCTTAGAAAGGGGAAGAAATACATTCTTTCCACAAAAATATCTCTAGTTCAATACCTGCAATAATTGCCTTTAGTATTTTTATGCATGTTGCTTGTAAACTACAGTAAATCCTAAATTCATTTTAGTTTTGCTTTGGTGCACCAGGAGCAAGTTGCCCTGCCTGGTCTACTATTAGTTCAAATCCTTAGGCAAGAAATGGCAGCATAGGAATAAGAAAAACGATCTAGGCACATAATTACGAAGGCAGTTTAAAAGTATTCATTAATTCAGTATTTTAATAGGGTACAGTAAATTTGTGGATGTCCATTTTTTTTGCTTTCTGTAATAGAAAAATGAGGCATATTTACTGCATGTCAGACAATTCAACACACGGTTATTGGTGAAGTTATTTGGCATAGTGAAGTAACTCTCCTTTAACTGAGACTATGGCACATTTTATGTTTCACAGCAGATTTTAATAAAAAAAAAATTATTTATGTATCTTGCGTGTATTATTTAAAGACTGAAGAGACTTTAGTCTTGAAATCTTTCCCACTGCTATTAATTTTAACTCACACAAACTGTAAATGTGTGCAGTGTTCACTGTAAATATGTGCATTGTTCACTGGTGTTCAGGACTGAGACACAGGGGCCCTGGATCGATCATGAGCTCAAGTTACACTCTGCGTGGAGCAGTCGTGGCCTGATGTTTAGAGAGTCGGACTTGTAACCCGAAGGTCGTGGGTTCGAGTCTCAGATCCAGCCGGGATTGTAGGTGGGGGGAGTGAATGACCAGCGCTCTCTTCCACTCTCGATACCACGACTGAGGTGAGACCCTTGAGCAAGGCACCGAAACCCCAACTGGTCCCTAGGCGCCGCAGCTAAAAAGGCTGCCCACTGCTCTGCTTTTCTCGTTTACTCATTGGTAAGGATGCTGGTGAGCAAAACATACTTCCATATCAATATAGAAATGGTTAAAAACAAAATCTGTGTTTTGCAATGACCATCTTAAGTGTGGCATGAATTTAAGAGGGAGATCCACATCCAGAAACATCTATCCATGCATTCTCTGTACCACTTATCCTACACGAGGTCACAGGGGAGATTGGAGCCTCTCCCAGGGGACTCGAGGCACAAGGCAGGACCAACCCATAGCACACATACTATGGACAATTTGGAAATGCCAGTCAGCCTACAACGCCTGTCTTTGGACTGGTGGAGGAAACCGGAGCACCTGGAGGAAACCCCCAAAGCACGGTGAGAACATGCACACAGGGCAGAGGCGGGATTCAAACCCCCAGCCCTGACAACAGTGCTAACCACTAAGCCACCGTGCCCCTCTCTTCCACACACACATGAGAATATACAATATAAAACCTGAGAATATAAAGTTAAAAATAAACCATACAATTTACCTCCTAAAATACAGCTTATTGCAGACATTATTGTTTTTTTAGCCTATATACTTCTCATTTTTATGAAGGATGCCAGTAGTTGTGTAGAGAACTGTATGTCCTTTTATTAAGACGTTAATGACAAATGAGACAAAAATGTCAGAACTGATTGATAAAAACTTTTTTTCTTTTATTCACTCACTTTAAAAATGCAATAAACAAACATGCGTCAAGAAGAGTGTGTAAAGACCCACCTAAAACTCTGTAGTGAACATGCTCAGAGCTAAAGTGGTGTAGATTAAAGTAGCAGTGGATTTGCATGATTTCAACTTTGGCTTCTGCCACTAGGTGTCAACAAACATCTAAACAAGGCCCCAGCCTCACTTCTTCACACAGTCAGGTCCACAAGTATTTGGACAGCGACACAAGTTTCTTACTTTTGCCTCTGTGCACTACCACGATGGATTTGAAATGAAGCGATCAAGATGTGACTGAAGGGTAGACTTTCAGCTTTAACTCAAGGGGTTTAACAAAAATATTGCATTAACAGTTTAGGAATTAGAGCCACTCTTTTTTTTCCCTACAGAGTCCCTCCATTTTCACAGGCTCAGAAGTAATTGGACAATTGACTGATAAGCAGTCTCACGGCCAGGTGTGACCTGTTTCCTCCTCATTTCATGACAAATTAAGGAGATAAAACATCTGGCGTTGATTCCAACTGTCGAATTTGCATTTGGTAGCTGACTGTCCCAGCTCTGGGTCTGTCTTCTCTGATCTGCATTGCATAGTTGCAGGAAGATGTCATACCGCTTACTTGTTTGGTAACACATGCAACCTTTTCAATTACATTATTTTGTGGTAAAATGTTTTATCGCTTGGAAAACTTTGTTTGTTATGTCTGCCTTGTTAGACTAATATAATATTGTCTAGCTAATTAGCATCCCCAATGAGCAGTCACTAAAATGAATGTATTTTTCTGAGATATATGCAGCAGAATAAACATGCACACTAGCATTACAATGCCATTTAATCACCCGCTTCCTTATGAAGGAGCTGCTGTAGCCGTGTGATAGTTTCAGCCACTGCAGAACTTTAATTTAGCCATTAGACTTTCGATACTTTACTCTTTCAATAATGTACGTTTATTTTACCAAACTTAAATTTCTGATAAACCTTTAAGAATTCCATAATCTTAATTTATTACCCATAACAGCAGAGGTCAGCAAAACACAGGCACATGTTAAGAAGACTAACGGACACCACTTTAAAAGCCCCAGCTTTATATTTTACAGCAAACAAATGGAAAATCGCAACATACAGAACAGCTTTTGATTCAAACAATTAACATCTAACAAACCGATATGTCTGCATGAATCTTAAAAATACAGTTCAATAAGCTATTAACTAAGAGTGAAGTGCATATGTACAACTTCACCATTAACTAGGATCAAAACAAATCAGTCTCTGTGATCTTGTGTCATACTCAGGAAGTCACTAGTGCCTGGTGTAATTCTGAAGCAAGTCCAGTGTTGTCTTCATATGCTCAGAAAACTGGACATGGACGTTTTTCTGCATGTGTGATGATCAGGGCACGATGCAGGTGGCCTTTCGTAATGCCAGGTATCCTGCCAATACATCTGTAGGTAGTAGACGGATGTACGAAAACTCTTCGGATGAGGTAAATCGCAGCTTAGTCTGAGGGTCTGTGTAGTTTGCCTGGAGAAACAAAATGCCCAAAAGCATTTACAAAACAATTTCATACACATACATTATTCTACTTTGAAGCAAACGCTATGTGACATTTTTACTCAGGATGTTTTTAAAAAGCCTGCCTACTGCTAGGAGTCTCAATCGTAGTTAAAGCTTCATTTTTACTACACCCAACGTTCCTTTTGCATTTCATTGTTTAAAGTGGCTTATCATGCTTAATTAATGATGCGCTAATACAGAGCCGTGCAGAGACCATTAGAGGAGTCAGGGTACATGGATCAACATTTTGAAAACACCAACTACAGAATAACTCGCTGGACTACAGCAACTGATATTCAAACAGAATAAAACCATCATATTATATGATAAAATCAGATTCTGTGATTAGATGGCATATATCTTAATATATGAATAGCTTTCAGCTTAAACTTTAAGTTCAAACTAAGTACAGCCTACCTTTTGAATAAAAATTCTAGCTACACAATCTAGATAATATACCGCAAAACAAATGGCACAGAAGACATTTTAGTGCTGAACACACACACATTCAAACTGGAAAAAAAAGAAAGGAAAAAAAACCTGAAGATGGATCTAAGTATTCAGCCCGTATAGCCTAATGAGCTGTGGCATAATTCCCAATGAAGTGTAACACAATTGGTAGCTGCCTGGTGCAAAGGAGGCTTAACAACCAGAAAAAGAAAACAACATGAAATAAGGAAACATCTTATTGACTTTCACAAAACACAAAAGTCATCATTTGGCATGTAAAACCTAATGCTCTTTACTTGAGCTTCTTGTTCCAAATCCCAGCACCTGCTGTACCACACATATCGGGCGACGCGCAATCTGGCTGTCTAAGCTGGCGGATTCATTAGCATGCACAGATGACAGAAGATCTTTTCAGAGTCAGGAACATACAGGTATGTGGAAATACTGATGAAACTGAGCAAGATAAAAAGCAGTAGCACAAAGCCGTCATACTTCTCTCCCGCAGCATGGAGTCACCTCGCAATTAAACAGATCAGGAGAAAATAACGATGCTTGCCAGACTCAAAGAATATCTTTTAACCTACAGTGTGAGGCTCATAATCAAATACTGGGCAATGACTTGCTGACTTTTTGTTGAGGATGTAAACACAAACGTAAACACAAACTTTTACGTCTACTGGTGCAGATGTAGGGTTGTAAGCTGTGGCTGCAGCTTTACAACAGCTCAGCTGTGTTATTATTCATTGAAATTTTTCTCTTCTCATACAGGCTTCCGGGAAGAATTTCTTTAAAATGCCATTCAATTACTCATTTTTCAAATATTTAATCATCATATCAACAATCAAAGCACAGAACTAGCATGTTCAGAGCAATTACCAGGACTAAGAATCAATGCTCACTTACCGGTAAGCCTGAAATGTCAGAATACTTTTTAGGAGGCTTCAGGGAAGGAGGAGCATCTATGTTATAATCTGTCAGGAATCAAAAGAGTCCGGTTTAAAGAATGTATATCATTTCGCAAAGCATAATTTCAGTTTAAGCGTGACTCAGACATACAGTTAGGATCACTGATTTTCCAGGGCAGGGCTCTCTCTGCTGCCAGAATCTGCTTCAGGTTCTTCCACGTCCGATTCTTTTTCCCTGCGGCCGCCCCTCCAATACCAGAGTGCTACAGCAAAAGAAATAACAGCAAATTAAACTGTTTTCTTCACAGTTGTTAGGAGACACTGATAAGAACAATACACAGAGGCAAACGGGATTGTGTGCAAGATCACTTCAACCGAACATGACTTTATAGCATCACTATGCAGGTTCGGTTGCTCAGGTACAACTCTGTTCAACGTCTTTTGAAAAACTCCTGACCCTAATGCGGTTTGAAAGATTGGCTGAAGACCTACCACAAAGTTGGGGTCTTTAAAAGACAGAGGCTTCGCAACTGGTTCTGCACCTACATCCGCCGTAGTAACCAATTTTCCATCTGCCAATTCCACTGGGGGAATCTGAGGAGGAAAAAAAAAAAAATAATAATAATAATAATAATAATAATAATAATAATAATTAGCTGAATCTGGCAAGATGACAAAATCATGACAAAATTCAAATGTTAACCCAAACAAACACTAGCCCAGATTTAAAACTCACACTCTGATGCTTTGAATATTGAACTCCAAAAACACAACTATTGCCGAACATACTGTAACTTTCGCAAAAGTAATGCTATACATTACATCATTATGAAACAAGATTATAACCTAAACATCAAGGTCCTAAAATAATCTCTTATCATCACATATGTGTGAGGTGGCCCATAAAACAGATCTAAACCTAATCCATTAGGTACTGTCTGTCAAAATTTTACTGCACTGTCACATCATCATCAAAACAAAGAAGAGCACTCGAACACACTGTCCAGATAACGGTGGACAAAGTTTTAATAAGTTTAAATGACAATAAAAATACATTAATAACAAGAAATTTAGTCGACAGAACTGACTGAACGAATCGTTGATTATTTCTTCAGTGTCGTGACTGACTTTTACCTCAGGTGATGAGACAGAGACGATATGGATGATGCTGATAATCGAAGTGAGAGCTCATTTCCCATTGTAAATTTATACTTCTTTAGAATTTAGCAGCGATATTGTTTTGCCATAAGTAGATTAGGTTATAAATATAGAACTAATCTTTAAATAAAAAAAATATCTCCCTTTTTACTTTTGGGCGTGACCAGACTTTATAAAATGGTATTTATTTCTGGTTAGGTACACCATTACAGGAAAGGCTGTAGTTTTCAGAATTATACACTATATAGCCAAAAGTTTGTGGACACCTGACCATCACAGTTGTATGTACTTGTTGAACATCCCATTTCAGATTTAGTCCCTGCTTTGTTGTTATAGCAACCTCCATTCTTCTGGGAAGGCTTTCCACTAGATTTTGGAGCGTGGCTGTGGGGATAAGCATTAGTGAGGTCAGGCACATTTTATTTTGTCTCTACAATTGTCTGCTTCCAAATTTGTCATAGCAGTTGGTGCTGTATGGGTGTGATGGTCAAGTGTCCACAAACTTTTGACCATAGCCTGCAGTGTATAGAAAATGGAAGAATTTGGCCACACAAATATTGTAAGAAGTAAGAAATAAAGAATAGCAATGATAATAATAATGTGTGAACTAATTCAGTGACCCACAACAAGCACATTCACCAAGTAAACTCCATTATTTTTATTTTCACATGCATTTTATCATAAATACAGTAGCTTATTTTTCAGATATACAATTCCTCTACATTTTAATCTTCACCACAGCTTACATAAAAAGCCCAGGGAAAGCTAAAACATGTCAATCCTCCAGGTTTTACCTGAGTGTGACTGACTCCTGCTACTGAGTGCACTTTCCTCCTCTTGCTGCTGCTGCTGCTGCTGTTCGGCTGTGTTAGCGCCTGAGCCGCCGGGCTAACAGCTCGTTTCTTCCCTTTAGCTTGAGCACTCGGTGCGACTGATAAATGTTTAACGTTATTATTAACCGCAGAACTGGTCTCTCCTGTGAGAAAGGACTCAGCTGGACACTGAGCAGCCATTTATTTAAATCAAGCTAAACATTAAAGGTGTTGGACAAACAGTTTTCCGTAAGTAGCTAGCTACATGCTAGCAAAAAAAAAAATGCTGTTCTTCTTCGTCAAATTGACGCGGTTGATAGCCAGCATTACGGTGTGTTACTGCCATCTACTGGACTGGAGTGTCGGTACAACTAGCAAATTCATCATTCATTCCTCATTAGTAACCGCTGTATGCTGGTCAGGGTGGCGGTGGTTTTATACAGGGTCTGTCCTGGGAACACCGGGAGTGTGGTGGGAGTACATCCTAGATTGGATGCCAGTAGATCACACAGCACAATACACACCTAGGGGCAACTTAGTGTAGCCAGTCCACCTACTGACATGTTTTTGTGTGATGGATCCGGGGTCTATCCTGGGAACACTGGGAGTGAGGCGGGAATACATCCTGGATTGGATGTCAGTCAATCACACCGCACCATTCATACCTAGGGGCACCTTAGTTGCCAGTAGATCACAAAACACAATTCACAGCTAGGGGCAATTTAGCGTAGCTAATCCACCTACTGAAGTGTTTTTGGCTGGTGGATCCGGGATCTATCATGGGAACACTGGGATTGAGGCAGGGATAAATCCTGGATTGGATGCCAGTCGATCACACTGCACCATTCACACCTAGGAGCGGTTCAGTGCAGCCAATCCACCCACTGACATGTTTTTGGGTGATGGGTCCAGGGTCTATCCTGGGAACACTGGGAGTGAGGTGGGAATACATCCTGGATTGGATGCCAGTTGATCACACTGCACCATAGACACCTAGGGGCAATTTAGTGTAGCCAGTCCACCTACTGACATTTTTTTTGTGTGGTAGATCTGGGGTCTATCCTGGGAACACTGGGAGTGAGGTGGGAATACATCCTAGATTGGATGCCAGTTGATCACACTGCACCATTCACACTACGGACGTGTTTTTGCATGGTGGGAAGAAACCAAAGAACCCAGAGGAAACCCACATGGACACGGGGAGAATATGCGACACACAGGCCCTGTTACACCTGGTGTTAACATCTATCTCGAGTGATCTGATCAAAGTGGACAGCCGAGACGCATAGCCATTCACACCGGGCATAAAAATGCATCTCCTGTGACCACTTGCATTCAGATTTCATACATCGTTTCCGCAGAAGAAAGTGTGTCATGCACATTTATTACATCAGCCTTCTGCTGCATTTATTTTCAGGCAGAAATGTCCAACGAATCCTATTTTATCTACCTTTATGGACCGTTTCAAAGGTTTCACTCAAGTGGTCTGGTAAAGAAACTTATAAAGGAAGGGGAGATGAGATGCTACACACAGCAGCTGCTTTCGTCTCTGCTGTTATAGCATCATCTTTATCCATTATCTTAGCAGTGGAGAGCTCTACCATTTCCAGTCAGTCTCACAATGATTACGTATTTTATGTTTTTTGATTACACTCTCTCACAATGATTACGTATTTTATGTTTTTTGATTACACTCTCTCACAGTGATTATGTATTTTGTGTTGTCTGGGACGGATCGAGACGCATTCGCGTTCACTGTACAAATGTGATGTGGTGTGTGTACATACGCGTCCCAGACCACTTCCAAATGTGGTTTGAGTGATCAGTGCTGACCACTTATGAGCCAATCACACAGGGACGCATGTTAATGCCAGGGGTGAACAGGGCCACATTCACCCAAGCTCAGACACAAACCAGACACAAACTCAGGACCGGGGTCCCTGGAGATTGTGAGGCCAACCTTATTCTGATGTTAATTTTTGGATTTCTCTCACTTTCCCAACTCTGCTACTTACGCTGCCATTTCCTAATCTTTATACTGCATATGAAATGTGTAATTTCTGCTTGACTTATTGGTATATCAGCACTTATGGAACTCACATAGACCTTAGGTGAATTTCTGATTGCTCTAACTGTGTGTATATGTAAAGCATCAATTCGAATATCACAGTTTCTACTACGGTATGTGATGCTTGTGTCTGAAGATTTACCAAATAACATTATTTAAGCCTTACTGTAAGCATGCATTCACAAAATTATATAGAAATTCAGAATACTGCCATGAAGAAAGCAATGGCCTCAACTGTATATGTAAATGTTAAGGTTATACTGAGTATTATGTTTTAATATAATTTTATTTTGTCTCTACATTTTGGTTAGATGTTTCATTTTTCTTTGCAAAGAAAATGCAAAATTTCATTTCATTTAATGGTGTAACATACTGTAGTTGATATAAATGTGTATATTAAGTGTGTGCGTAAGTGCAAATGCTTTATAGTGCTACCTAAATTTGATACATAAACATGTTAAATATTAAGAAATAGTCCAAAAACTATTTTAAATATCGAACTTATGATGCTAATATGAATGTGCCATTGTTTTCTTTTTCTTTTTACAACTTTTTATTAACAGGTGTGTGTTTTTATTAGTTTATAGAATGTATTTTTCATCCTTGTTCCTTTTTCTGCTGTTTGTAATTTCTTTTCATTAATTTAATTTAATTAATAAAATGTTTTAATCTAATTGATTAGCTAGTGTATGTGAAAATACAAATGCTATCTGACTATAAGGAATGGCTAAATAACTATTACATCCTTGGCCTATGCATATGGCCTAGTTATTAACATATTAATACGTTTAAAGTCATATTATTTTTAATGAATAAAACTATGCTTGTAGTGGTTCCACAAAACAAAAAATCACCAGAAAAACGGAAAAGGACAGCACAGCACAGTTTCTATGAATCATGGATATGAAAGTGTAACCTAAATGCCAAGCCAAACAAGTCGAGGTCAGTGACATAAATTGAATTTCGAGCGTCAAATAACATTTTCTTCAAACGTGCCAACACACTTGGATGTAAGAACTGCTGACACCTCAAAACCTGAGGATAAGCAAGCTCTTTTCCCAACTTTTCAGCTGATGCACGTGTTAAGACAGGGTTATGGACGCTGGCTAGGAGCTTACAGTTTAGGCCACATGTTGACCTTATTTTTAATGTTCTTAATATCTGGTAGTGCATGTGATGATCAGTTTACAGATTTGTGATTTAGTACTGTTGATTTAGTATGTCAGCATGTGTTTATCATGATGTATGATGTTTTAGATTGCTAAGGTTAGCTTGATGCAACCGGTTATGTGACTTGATCCAGTTATGATCAGTACGTTATTACAGGATGAGGTATTATAAGGTGTTTTTCCATAGTTAAGGAACTAATTTTTTATGCTTTTATGTGAATCTCATTTAATCTTGTTATTGCTGATAGGAATGAAAAACTGTCTTGGTCTCTGATTATTATTATTATATATGTGTCAGTAGCAGTAAAATGCTTGCTTAACAATGCCAGGCCTTATCTTGGTTTATGATCCTTTCTGTCCAGTTGCACATTTAGCCTACATACCACTGCTTTGCTGGCAGTTTCCGGTAATGATGGGAATTCTGGCTCTTTTCAGTGAGTCAGTTAAATTGACTCAGTACAACAATAATTGCCGGATTTTTCTGCTCCCAAAACGGGTCCTTGCCAGTTTTTTTTTCTTTGCCTAAATATCTCTACTTTCGATTAAAAAACAACTCTATAAACTTAAAGTGATTTATTATAAAATCGAATACATTATGTAAAACCAGCAAATAGAGGCATATTTGCTTTGATAAAAACAGTGAGTATTCCTACACTAACTCATTGTGTCTGTGCCTAACCCTCTTTAAAATAGAATCTGAAGAAGGTCCTGTCCATTTATCCTGAATGAGGAATCTCTGCATTTTTGACTGTGGCATGATTGCTGGTGCCGGACGGGCTGGTTTAAGTATTTCAGAAACTGCTGACACAACGGTCTCTAGAGCTTCCACAGAATGGTGTGAAAAACAAAAGAAAACAAAAAACATCCAGTGACCAGCAGTTCCTCAGGAAATGCTTTGTTGGTGAGATAGGTCAGAGGATATTGGCAAGACTGGTTTGAGCTGACAGGAAGGCTACAGTAACTTAAATAACCATGCTTTACAACCGTGGTGAGCAGAAAGGCATCTCAGATTGCGCAACACGTGGAATCTTGGAGGTGGATGGGCTACAACAGCCGAAGACCACATTGGGTTCCACTCCTGTCAGCCAAGAGCAGAAATGTGAGGCTGAGCACAGGCTCACTGAAAAATTGAAGAAAAAAAAAAATAGATAGACAGTTGATTTGGTATAGTTTTTACATTGGATGCCCTTCCTGATGCAACCCTCCCCAATTTTATCCAGGCTTGGGACTGGCACTAAGAGCACACTGTTGCATGCAAAAAAATAACAGGTGATTTTTTTCAATAAATAAATATATATATATATATATATATATGTTGACCTTCATAAATCATGCAACGTCTTACAATGTTGTTAGAACAATAATAAAGAAGTTTAAAACAGCTGGAGCTGTCATGAACCTGCCTGGGACAAGATCCGTGTGTATTTTGTTTTCTCATACGCAGTAAGGAGGATGGTTCACAGATACAGATTTGCAGAAGATTGTAGCATTTGGGGTCACCATGTCTCCTAATCTAAAATCACGCTTTCATCTAACCACAAACGTAAGCACTGGAGTTTGCTAAACGCTACTGGAACTTTAACTGAAACCAGATTCTATGGTCAAATGGAAAAAAAAAAAAAAAAAAGAATTTTGGCAACAAAAAGTCAAGGTGGGTTTGATTTAAAAAGAAGGAGGGTTATATAGAATCCACACTGTTTTGCATGGTGGAGGTTCTGTGATGTTGTGGGGCTGTTTTTCTTCCATAGACACTAAGAACCTTGTTAGAATTCCCGGCAGATTTTACATGAAAATCAGGCTGCCTTTGCCAAGAAGGTACAACTGCATCAGGGTAGGATCTTCCAGCAGGACAATGATCTAAAACATATGTCCAAATCCACACAAAAATAAATCAATGGCCACAGAATCAAGCTTTTGACATGGCCATCTCAGTCCCCTGACCTTGAAAAAGTGAGTTGTGAGCTGAAGAAGAGCATCCACAAGAGAAGAGGATCTGGAGAGACTGTGAAATTGAGGAGTGTCTCAGATTCCTTGCTCTCTTTTCTAATATAATCTCATCATGCATTATAAGAGAAGACTCCGAGCTGTTATGTAGGTAAAGGAAGGTTGCACGAAGTATTAAATGATTTTGTGTAAGAATATTTTTGATATGGGTTTTTCATTTTCTTAAAATAAATGTGCTTCAGATAAAGGTTAGAATATCTCTCCAGTTTTCAGTGTGAGATTAATTAACCACCAAGACATTTTTTCATATCCCGTTTCACCAATCTAATAATGGCAGTCGTTCTGGAGCTGTAGGATTAAATTGCGAGCTGCTGTGCAGATACGGCTTGGTTACCAGCTTAAATGAGTTTTATAGCCTTGCATTTACTGTTCTACTGCACTTAGTGTACAGGATAATTAACCCCAGGCCTACCTTTTACAGCAATAGGCATCGTCGTCTGTGGAAAATGCTAAAGTTTACAATTAAACATTAGCAGATTCCAGCCAGGCTGCTTATTTTCCCAATTTTCCCTTGTATGGACTTTAACTATTTTCCAATACCATGCTATATGTTGTGTATCTTCTGTTGTGCACTTTGAATTGCCATTATTAAACAGTAATAGGTGTAATTTCATGAATAGGAAGCGGAAGAGGAGAGGAAGAGAAAATTCATTTCTAATGCTTCCCCAATATAGACTAAATTTAAAGCGAATCATCATAATATATTCCCATTTCTCCTTTTTAGCAGATAATATAATGGTTAGTATAAAGTTTAAGTCTGATTTATGGCCTGTGACAAGCTACCTCATTACGGAATAAAGTACAGTAATGGCAGTTATGTTTCAATTTCATACGTTGTCCTGGAACCAAATGAATAATTATCTTTGGTCTGATTCAGCCCCGTAGAATTAGATCTGAGACGATTTATTTCTCTCTCTCTCTCTCTCTCTCTAGATGAAATCCACTACTGTATAGGGAGAGAAAGAAGGAGAGAGAAAGAAATCCATTATTGCTCCTACAATAATAGCATTTGGATTTACAGTGCAGACCATGCAGAGGATGAATAATACAACCCAGTCATCCTCTCTTCCAGTCTCTCTCCGTATTTCAGTACAACTGCTATGAAAACAATAATTTGTCTCTTTTTCTAGTGACGGATGACCAAGTGGCTTTGCATGTGTGTAGCTTCTTTTTTATACCCCAAGGAAACAGAAAGGCAACAAAAGAGTTTCTGAAGACTGAGAACAAATATAAATAATACAAATGTTTTCAAGGAGGTCCGTGTACAGCGCATTCATTCCTTTTTCATTAAAAAGATAGATATTCAAATCAGTTTTGGCTTTAGAACAATAAATATTACAGAAAGCTCTTGTATTTCCACCTTGCTTGTTTCTCATAACCTTAGATTCATTTCGGGGCTAAAATGAACGATCTTCAATGACCTGGATGTTCATCAGCAATTACTGGGAAAATTAAAGATTGTCATTAGTGCCTGATGTATTAACACGGATCACTGCTTTTTAAAAATAGCGAGAAAGTGACGGTAAAATTGGAATGAAATAGTGTCTGAAAAAAATCAGCAGAATTTTCCAGGTGATTTAATTTAAGAATATTTCTGCACATGCTGATCGCATTTTTATCATATCTTTTATGAAAACAGAATAAGGTCCCAGAGTACACCTCTTAACCAGAGAATAGCTGACCTTTACGAATTCGTTTCCTTTTAGTGTGTGCCAAGAAAAACATAAAATCAAATAAAAGCTGTTTCCTTGTTTTCCCATTTTCATGTTGAAATGAAAAATAAATGAATGCGAAGTACACGGACTTTGGAGGACAACAACGGATTTGTATTTATGTGTTTGCATTTATTTTAAAAATCCTGCAGAGGTGGCATTTGTTTAGTTTAATTAATAAAATGAATTCGTATGTGAGAGAAAATACAATTCCATACATTCATATGCAGTAAATGTTACAGAGAATTTTTTTGGATGACATTAAAGGGCTGACATATTAAGAAAATCGTAATGAAGGCAGGCTGGTTTTACCGGCAGAAACAGAAGCGAGTTTTCAGGAAGAAGTGTGTGAGTTTCTCCAAGATGCTTGAAAAACCTTCCCAGCCAATTTCCTTATAATCTGCATGACAGTGTACCTCATACAACTGAGACAGTTTTAAAGTCATGCACCAAATGTTGAGTGGGTTGCAATTATTACTGTTTAATTCTGTTTATAGTTATTTCAAGTTCAAGGTTCTTTATTTACATACATGTGATGCATTAATGTAGTGAAATGTTTTTCCTTAGTGCCTCGTCCCACAGTGCAACAGTGACACACAATAAAACAGCATATAATAAAAGCTGAATATAATGAATAAAATAGAAATATAGAATAGAATAGAATCTATTAGTCAATATACAGATGTTATATGTAAAACATATGTAAAAATATGTTTAGCAGCTTGAAAAGAGGAATCTTAGCAGCTTTTTTGAGGACGTAGTGTGCAAAAGATGTAAAATTGTAAAACTGTTTTTTAATGCAAAAACAATTCATTTTTATTCTTCTTGAAGACACAGGTAGCTTACAGTTCCCGTTTGTAGTTCATATCCTGCTATGCACTATTTCTTAGCCCATCCCTAGTCCTGTCTGTGTTCATAAAATGAGAGATGAGCAGAGAAGTGTACAGAATGCACTTAATGTCTCCTTCACATTTCATCACGACAACGTTGTTGTTACAACTACGCATGCTGGACATAAATACACCAGACTGGAGATTCCGTGTTGCAGCTCAGTTGCAAACAAGTCTAAATATTTTATGAGACAAAGTTGAACTGCAGTAAATAACAGACAGGATGATTTCCCCAGGCCATTGTCCGAAACCTGCTGCTATCCAGTAAACATTAAATCCACAAGGAATGTCCCACTATGTGTCACACCTGCTAATGTGGGTGTTAATTACGCACACACACTTAGCAAGCCTGATAACCTATCGGTCACAAAGCATTATAATAATAATATGAATAATTAATTATTATTATTATTACATCACATGCATGCAACAGAAATATAAAATACACCTGCAGCTTCCAATGTAAAAGCATCTGCTAAACATAACCGAGAGTGCAGTTCTAGGAAAATAATCATTGAGGGGATGGTGTGATGTGGATTATTGTCCTACGACAGTGTTTTATTCCTTCTACACCACAGCAATTTGCCAATGATTACAATTTTTCATTTTAATAAAGAACACCATGTCTTTTTATCTGTTTATAGTAACATTTAATGTCACAAGTTAGTGCCTGTTATCACATATGTTATAGCAGCTATAAGCGGTCATTCCCTCATCAACCTCTTTTTTTTTCTTGAAAAAAAAAAAAGCCACTCCCTGTTATGTTACTGAGAAACTGAAAAACCCTCTGTCCTGAAGACGTTCCCGTGAAGGAAAAGTTAGAGTTCTACCACTGTGTGTTACAAACTGCTGACACTGGAGACTCCTTCCAAAAATGCTAAGTAAGCAATCTTACAGAAAACTTCACCAAATCAAAAATTAAATAACATGTTAGTCCATTTATGCAGAGCCAGTGTAAGCTGTTACTATTAAAATAATGATATATGAGCACATTAATATAAATCTGTGATTTGAATTACTGCCAGAACTATTGTCAGAGCTTCTGTCATAGAAAATTAATCAACACAAAAAGAGAATTTAGCACCAATTAGTATGAATAAAAATTAATCTCTTATTTAGTGATTTGCCTTTTTTTTTATTTGACTGTGCTCTAGCTCACTATTCATTAGTTAGTGATCTTACAGTCATCTCTAGCTGGTTATCAGGCCAGGCAACTCATAGTAATAATACCTACCTGATATTGGTAAAGTACATTGAATTGGTTCATTTTTTTTTTTTCATTTCTTGTTTTGCATAATGTCTTATCTACTATGCTAAAAAAAAAGGGGGTCCTGTTTGGTTGTTGTTATGCCTTACAGGAAGCTTATTCATTTATTAGTTCAATTGAATTCAATTTTATTTTTATACCCAGCGAAGAAAATCTACAGAAAATTTACAGAAATCTGGGTTTAGATTTAAATTTAGATCTCTACGATGCAACCCAGAAGCTGATAGGTTTCCTTTTGAGTCTGGTTCCTCTCAAGATTTCATCCTCATGCTGTTTTAAGGAAGAACTCCCTGAGACGAAATGAGGAAGAAACCACGAGAGGAAACTGACTCAAAAGGGAACTCATCCTCTTCTGGCTGACACCAGATAGTGGGATTATAAATCATTACTTTTGTGCAAGTGTGTCCTATAATGCCAAACAGTATTAAGTGTGCTTTCTGTATGAGCATATTATGAACTTGAGTCCTCGGTTGAGCAGAGGACAGTCTTTATGATTACAGCAGCAGTTCTTAGGTACACGGCTACAGTATCCAATGAAAACAACGTGTTTATTATTTGTTTAAGTACTGAATGTGAGTGTAACTGGCCTCCAAAGCTTAGGTTAGCTAGGTTACAAGGCTAAATAATATTTTTTTAAAAAGCGTCCAGACATTTAGCATTAATAGATTTGATAGAGATTTTTAACAGGATGATTTGGTTAGTTTTTTGAATGACAGTGAAATACACAGATTCACAAATACGCAGTTTAATTGGCTGCGCTCCGGGTATGTCGCCCTGCTATTGGCTGTGCTCTTTGGGGGCGGTGCAGCATCGCAGTCGAGGTTCGCTGCATCTTTCTGCTTAGGACGTAACCGTTATGTGCGATTTTTTCTTCCGGGTTGCGTAGGTGGGCGGGGACGAAGTTTCCTCCGGCTCCTCCTCTTCCAGCAGGCAGCGGCTCTTCAGCTCGAGCCGAATCCGAGTAACGCGCACTGCAACCCGGCTCGTCTAGCTCACAATTCCCGCTGAGAGGAGTGAGACCGCGGTGAGAATTTGCACGTCGCCATTTTCCGCACTCAACTATTCACGGAGGGTAGTTAATTTCGCGCGGAAATCTTTCTGTAACTCATTTATTTTAGGGTCTCGCGTTTTTTCCCCCCCCCAAAGAGCGAGAGCCCCACATCTTCACCGGGACACAACAAGGCTAACGGCCCTGAACGGCTTTTTCTCCCCCGGCTCAGGCTGCTGGAAACGCGGCGTTTTAAATGAACACACACGCCGAGTGATAACGGAAACAGCGGACCGGCTCTTCTGCTTTTCCTGGCGAAGTGAAGGACATTTTGGTCGGCAGCACCGCTATCACGAGGGAGGCTAGGGGCGAAAATGCCACTTTGTCAACATCTGTAAGCTTTGTGCCAAGAAAACGTCCACTGCTTAGTGCCAAGCCTTCCCATTTAAAGGTAACTAACAGCTTTTCCAGAAATTTTACAGTATTGCACACCAGTTTGCTTGTTTATGGTGATTTTTCCACGCGGGTGCTGAGGAACTTCCTTCCCTAAACCACTTCACTCTTCAATAATCAACACATAATAAGCTTCCTGAGCTTTCCAGTTTCTCCTTGTGAACTCTTAGCTCTAATATCGGATGTTCAGTGACATTTAGTTTAGCTCTAATGAGTGTTAACTAGTCCCTGAGCTTATGAGGATGGTGGTTAAATGCGTTATCAGTGTTTAACCATGTGATGTCAGTTAAAGACCTTCCTCTTACTTCCTAAATAGCCTTAAGAGATTGTACATCACTAAAGACACAACATGTCCATTCAGGCTTGTTTCCTTTCAGAAGACTCTCTCAGGACAGCAGGGTGCCGGTTAAAGAGTTTCCTCATTAAGAAAAGATCTCGAATGCGTGATGTAGTGAAAGCAGCAGTGACATCAGAAAACCTGGCATCAGAGTTATGACATCATCACGGTTGCGTGCTGCGAGCTGAGCTGGTCAGTAAGTTGTCAGTCAGGCTCACGGGATGTGACAGCTGCTGCCACGGCTCTGGATTTGATTACACTCGAAGCGCGACGGTTTTTGAAGATTCGGGGCGGTGCTTGATGATTGATTGATTGATCGTGCAGACGGAAGATGCTGTTGCAGCTCAGTAATCACTGGCATGCCCATTAGGAGATTAGAGAGTGCACCCGGCTGTCTGGATGACGCCAGCCACGATCTGATCAGCCACAAATCCAGATTTAGTATTAGTAAAAGGTTTAATATTAGTAAAAAGAGTGAATGAGGCTTCTATTTATATATATATATATAATATAAATATAGGCTGTTCATATAGCAGTCACCAGTGTTTCTTTTCTTCACTCATCCAACAACTAGAGGGAAAAAAAAAAAGGTTACTCCTCATACGACGTGTAGTGATTGGACGATTTGGATTGGTGCATTGATTTTATTTACAAGGGAATGAATAAGATGAATTGAGGCAACAAGCTTATTATCAATTGCAACTGTTTATAAAATGGATTATTATTATTATTATTATTAGTGAAAAAGGGCAGACAACTGGTGTAATTAAGATTCAACTTTATTGTCATTGTGCAGAGCCAATGAAATGCAGTTTTTCGCAAATCCCAGCTTGCTAGGAAGCTGGGGTCAGAGCGCAGGGTCAGCCATGATACAGCACCCCTGGAGCAGATGTGGTTAAGGGCCAAGTGCCCAACAGCAGCAGCTTGAACCCCCAACCTTCCGATCAGTAACCCAGAGCCTTAACCGTTCACCCACTGCTGCCAGCTAATACGCATCATTCCTATTTTAAAACCGATGTGTAAATCGGCTTGCAAGCTGATTCGTCCATTTGTCTTTACGTCATCATTCGCAAATTATCGTTAGGCCTACCCCAGATTCAGAACAAAGTTGGCTGCATATCGGTCTAAATCTAACGCTACTGTATCAGATGGTGTTGTAGCAGATACTCTGGTATCGTCAGACATCAGATCGCATCGAAATCATATCGTATTGTATGGACGCTTGAGGTTTACACCCCTGACAGTCGCACAAGAAAACTTTTCGTTTGATATGCTTGTTTAAACTCAACAGACACCAGTTGGTTCATGTATGAACGCTAATCTAATCTTTAAACGCTAATCTTCTGCTTGTTGGTAGGAGCTATTTTTACTAGGCATGATAATTAGCTTTAAGAGATGCTAGCCTGTATTTCCAGAATCACATGGAAACAGTGACTAAACCTGAGCACAAAATCTGGTATATAACTCTGATGCTAGCACAACATGGTCATTTACCATACGTTCACGCTAGCAAGCGACAATTAAATCGAGACTTTCTCACTCCTACGCAAATTAGCTACGATACAGTAAAGAGAGAAATCCAAACGTTTGGCTTTGGAGTGATTCCTCGGACGAGTCCTGTGATGCGTGTGGTCCGACTTTTCTTCAGTTCCCCACTCACAGCTTAACCTCCTACCTGCAATTCCTATTTAAGCGAGAGAGGCTACATGGTACTCAAGTGCTCGCTTATTTCCCATAGTGTCTGTTAGGGCGAATAATTAGCTCAGCTCAGCATATTTACGTTAGTTAGCGCTCGTTATTTGGTTTTCTGGCGAAGCATAAGATGGGATGGGGCCAAGCACATGTGTGCTGTGGGAGGACGCTTTCAAACGTTGCGTGTGTTGTTTTGAGGGAATTGAGTCGTAAAGTATGACATGGGTGCAAATGAGGCATCGGAGCAGACGTCTCTTTTTAAAAGTTTAAACATGCCACCAGTGTAATAAACAAAACCTCAAGGGTGAAGCGTTGCACGAAACCGCTGTTCTGAAGTCAATCATATTCCACAAAAAAGGGGCCTAAAAACACTCCCTGCTGTTTGCTGTAACGCCACGAGTCTGCTGATGTAGATCCTCAAATATTATTCCTGTGTGCGTGTGTATTGAGCCGTGGATGGCAGAATAACTTGGTAGATGTGCGCTATGAGGATGTGTACATAGTGAAATGACTAAATACACAAATCTGCTGATCTCCAAAACTGCATTGTGTGCACATTCATAGTTATCTCAGTGTGTGTGTATAAACTCATTGTGTGCATTTGAGGTTTTTTTTTTTTTTTTTTTTTTTTGTGAATATGCTGTGTGTGAGGTCTGTGGTTTTTTGCGAGTGGCCGTGGAACAATAGTGCCATTCTGCGATTCAGCTTTGGCCGAGCAGGCGCAGGGACGGACACACACACGGCAGATGGAAAGGATCGAGTTCCTACCAGCACCTGGCTTCCCCGAACAGACCAGCTCACTTTTCCCGGGCACGCCGTTAGAGAGAGCGGGACGAACCAAATTCCACGTCTATCAGAGCAGCTCTCAGGGGTCGCGGAGTTAACCAGAGAGACGTGAGAGCGAGCAGCCATAAGTCGAGGCTTGGCATCTGAAAGCGACTTCTGTAACAGATTTGACAAAGCCATGCATTATCAACTCATTCTGTGAAGAACGGTGCCGACGCTGTTGATAAGCTAGGACAGATCTTGAAATCTTGCATCTTCATCCTTTTGCAATGTGATGCAAGAACTGAAGCATTAAATGAGCTTGTGAGCGGTGCAGTGAAGTTAAAAAAAAAAAAATCTGGGTATGCTAATTGAGGCGAGTTGTCCATGAAATCAGTGAAAGTGTTTTTGAGGTTTACTTTCCTTTGAAACATTTGTGCTGACGTCTAGCTTGGCATACACTTCGGCGCCTCCGAATTTTTTTTTTCCTTTGAAACTTTGAAGCAATAAAGGTAATTACTTTAAATCGGAAGTAACCACTGTGCTAACTGTCGCCTTTTGCTGATCACAGCACTCTCTGGAAACTGCGCTTCAGACATCTCGCTTCCGCCGCTGAGAGGAAGTCACATCAGTGGTTACAAATCTTTGGTCACTGTAGGTAAGAATTGCAATGTCAGACAGCGTGGAACTATTTCTGAATGAGGAAGAAGCATGACTGAAAGGAAAAAGCAGACCAAATTAGGGGATGATGTCTCTCAGGTATTTTAGTCACGTTTAGTCATACTACTTGTTTGAGCATTCTGAGAAAGGAGAGCGAGCGTGCTGTGGATACACACGTGATCGAGAGATAATGACGAGTATGCCTCGCTGCACAACCAAAAGTCCGAGAGGTGGAGTCAGGCCTGATCCAGCTCCTCCTGCCTGCGAGGAGGTAGGAGGTCGAAAGTCCAGGGGGAGGAGATGGGAGATGCCTCGTGTGTTTCAGGCTGGATGAGTGTGTTGTGTCGTGTTGTAGAGCGGCTCAGGGGTCAGGGGTCAGGGGTTAGGGGTTAGAGTTAGGGTTATAGAGGGAGTTGGATCAGGTCCAGCTCCATCCCCTGGAATTTTTTTGATCCTGCAGTGAGGTCTATCTCAAAAAAGAAGCGAAATCTTCAGTTCCTCACTCACGCTTGCTTTAATTCCTATTTGCAATTCCCAGTTAAGCGACCGCCACCTGAAAATAATCAACAACAGAGTGGAAGTTGATTATTTTTCCATAACAGCATGTACTGAAGTGGTCTATTCCTATGGTTTATTCTTATGCCACAGCAATTTGACGAAGATTAGAATTTTAATGATAAAGAATGACTTTTTATCCATTTATAGTTACATATATTGTTGTGAAATTTCCCAAAAAAACAAAAACAAAACAAACAAAAAAAAATTATAACACTTCTGCTATAACAGATATAAACAACGGTTCTCTCACCAGCCTCTCTTTTTTTTCTCTTTCTCTTGTAGGTAATATGACCAACATTGATCAGAGAGCTTTTGGAAAAAAAAAAAAACGCTAAATAAATACTTCCTCAGAGAAAACCTATAATGATGTAATACATATCGGAAGGAACGCATTAATATAAACCTGGGATTTGAATGATGGCCGAATTCCATTATAGAAAAGCCGCCATTATAGAAAATTAATCAACCCTTTCTGACCAGTCAGATTTGAGGATTCAACAGTGCTATGGTATAAACAATATTTTGTTTAATGAATAAGCAGATATGGTGGTGTATAAATGTAAGTGTGAGTAGTAGTGCATGTGTTAAGCTGTAAGAAGGTATTAAGTCCAATAACTGTTGTTGTTTGACTGAAAAGTCTGGTTTCCGTGGAGATAAAGGGGTGTTCACCGTGGCTGACATTTCAGAGCTCTCGCTTCAGACCCGAGACTCCTTTCTGTAATGGAAACATTGACAAACATCTTCCTCCACAATCTCTGCTCTGCGCCTGCTGCTCTGTAATTAAATTAAAGCTCATTAGTGTTGATTTGATCTCCAACATGTTGCGCAGCGTTGCACATGAGCCATCATGTGCCGAGATATTATTATTTATTATTGTTATTAATCTGGTTCTTTATCTCGAGGCTTCAAAATGAGTGGTAATAATGACCAAAATGTTTAAATGTTGTTTGGTTTTTCAAGCTTAATAAATAATCGCTTAACGCACGTCACAGAGTGCAGTATTATTGTATTGCATTTAAACGAAATGAAACGCTTTTACATCAGATTTTAGATTCTTCAGTGTTGTTATTTGTAGAACAAATAACAAGCGTACGTGCGATATTTGTTTTACAAACCCAGCTGAGCTTTTTAAACAGGGTTAGCCCTCAGTGAGTTTGTAAGCGAGTGGAAAACTGCGATATTACCCCAAATCGCAAGCTTCCCAGTGGTTTACTAGTTGGGACATGATGTCATCACTCGCTGTGTCTGAGATTTATTACGGTCCAACCTGATTGGTTTACGGCCCACTGATAATATTCTCAGCGATATCTGAGAAATTATTCTTAGCAATGTGTTGTTGTCAAAAGTTATGACTGTTTTTTATGTCTACAAAAATAAATTACTTTAAATTGAAACGGATAAATTAAAAAATAATAATTTTACTAAATTCTAATAATAAAAGGATTCATTTTACAGTTTTAAAGGTCAAAAAGCAACTATTTCAGAAGCAGCTGCTCCTAATCACAGTTTGTAATTGCAGCAGTTTTCACTGTTCCCTCTAAGTTTCGTCTGTTTTTCAGCGCACTTCTGATGATGCTCCCATGCAGAAAAAAAAAAATCTGCACAGAATGCCCACGCAATGCATATAAAGTAGTTAATCACTGGAACTTTTTTTTAACATTTCCGTGTTACCCGTGTGGTACTGTAAGTAGTAGCAGTTCAGATCTTCCAGTGAGATAGTGAACAATAGCATCAAACACAGATGGTTATCACCAAATGTACAAATAATTTAAGTAAACATTCACACTTGAGCTTTCAGTCATTTTCCACTAATGTGCCTGTGAGAGAGAAATGGCTTTTTGCTTTTAGTTGGGATGAAGGTGAGTATTTTTTAGATTTTTGGATTGCAGCACGTTTGTCTGTGGCCAGAGTTTGACAACTCAAAAACCTTAACTAGCTACATTAGCTGTGAGCTTAGCAAGCCGTCTGACAAATCTTGTTAGCGAAGCAGAGCTGCCAAGAGTTGTCTTCCAAGGATAGCTGGCTAATACTAACCAAGCAGGGGCAAAGCAGGTGCAATCTGTGCAGCTCATGGGGTATTTCTGCTCAGACAGCAGAAGAAACAGGTTTCGTTCAGTAAGAAAAAAAATGACAGGGAACATTGCCTGAGGTATTTCTGAAACGTGTATTATGACATAATTCATCACAATATCAATATTTTCTTGTCATATTGGTTGACCCTAACATTTGGCGTACTATTTTGGGATATAGTTTAGTAAGATAATATGTGGGATACACAAGAGTAATATTTATTGGAGCCACAGAGCATTTTATTCCTGAACTTTCCACTTTTTTTGTTTCTGAGTTATTGATGTTTGGATGAAACTCATTCAGTTAAAGTTACCAAGCTAACTGGCTGCTAGCTATAACAACACCGATAATAAATATAATGGCTGTGATAAGAAATTGTCACGCTATCGCCTGATATAACGAACTACTTAACTGATGCTAGCTAGCAGATTATACACGCTGCCCGTCATCTAATTTTTATGCCTTCTGTTAATCTACAAACTTAATTGTGACTATTGTTTAAAACATGAAAGACAAGGCATGTAAATGTTCTTTGGGAGTTCAGGAATCGGGCTTTGCTAACCGGATTTCATCAACTTCCTTTCTGCATCTCGTCAGACGCTCCAGCTGAGACACAAGCCTCTCCTTTTCTTCTCGTTCCCTCCTTTTTCCTCCTGCTTCTCCTCCTCCACCACCTCCTCCTCCTCCTCCTCTGCATCTTGCTCTCAGGAGAGCCTCAGTCATATTAACTGAAAAATAATTGAGCCTTCAAGTGTAGAGGAGCTAAATACTGAATGCTAATTATCTGATCAGTGGCACTTGAGACATGGATCTAAACGTGCAGTGCGTGATAGGTAGTCATCTGAAAACACAAAAGAATAACAATGAAGTGAAACACGCGCTTTCAGCGCACAGGCTCGGTATCTAACAGCATAACTGTCCTTGTAGATTAGTGACTTGGAATTAGGAAAGATTGACAAGTTCACAAAGTCATTCGTGTATATAAAGAGGACATGAAGTAATGATTTCTGTGTGGAAACACTGAGGTACTTTATTAGCTACAGTTTATTAGCTGCACCTTCCTTGTATTTCCACGTATTTTATCATGGTAACGTGTCACTGTATTAGGGCTGTTGTGGTCTGAAACTTTCTTGGTGTGATAACAGTATTAATCGAGTTGATTGAAGAAAACTTTATTGGCATTCCCGTGTTCTTCTGTCCAGCGCGTACGATAAAGTTACGAACATGCTAGGAGTGGCAGAAGAGGTAGCAATGTCACATGTTTACACACTTGGATGACACAGCCAAATGGTTTTCAGTGCACTCTGAGTCCCCTGTGCAGAGAAATGGAGGGTGCTGTAGTATAAATTAGGGCGAGTCCAGAGGGAGGGAGTTGTGAATTTTTTGGGGAGTTGAAGCCTGACACAAAAGGGATGAGAACCGCTGGAGTTGGAAACTTGATCGCGTGAAGGAATGAACAGATGGTAATAGATGGACATGCATTTTAATCAGTACTTTGAAAAAAGTCAGTGGTGTTGTATACACCATGACTAAATTTGACACTGTAACAACCCTACTTTTAGGTATACAGTAACTACAGTATACCAGTATAACTACAGGTATACCAGTATAACTACAGGTATACAGTAACTACAGTATACCAGTATAACTACAGGTATACAGTAAC
>CM075024.1:7101176-7127986 GCA_037576675.1 Pangasius sanitwongsei | reverse complement strand
CATTAGTTTTCCAGCACAAAATTAAATGTTACAGAAAAATGTTTGTATGTCAGTAAAGAAAGCAGCATATTACATAAAAGACCACTTTTCACACAAAAAACAGAATGAAGGCTGCTGGGTTTTGCTGCAAAATAAGAAGCAAGTGCGACAGTCAAAGTTTTCAGAAGAACTGTGGCTGCTTCTGCAAGCTGCTCCTTGCAAGATGCAAGATGATAAGTACGTTAACTTACTTATAAAACTTTTTTTTTTTTTTTTTAAAAGCGAAGACTCGTCACACCAAATATTGACTTTGTTTCATTTATTACTGTTTACTACTTTTTATAGTATTTTTTTTTTTTTTTAAAATGTAGAAACATTTAATTTCATTATTTTTGAAGGCGTCTTTACTCTACAGCATTTCTTTGCATGCGCCTAAGACTTTTGCACAGTACTGCACATCGTAACTAGCAGTGCACAAAGTGAACAGAGATCAAAAACGAGTGACTATTTCCACCATCACCAGCTAATCAGAAACAGTATCTAACAAACGCCGGGAAGCGTTTAGCTTTTGTCTGAGTGTAGAATTTACTCCAAGCAAGATTTGTCTTTAACTATGATACTTTGCATTATAGGGATGTAATCAAATATGGATACATTATTTGTACAGCTTAAAAGAATCATTTAAAAGAAGTTTAAAGAATCATTAAACTGTGCAACACAGCTGCACCATGAAGCATGAGCGCGCTGTATCCACAGCCATGTGAGTGCACATAAACACACACAAAGCAATTTCCATATTCAAATAACAGCATACATGCGACTATTTTACATATTGCACCATATTTACATACACATGCAGAATTTGTTATGCAGTGAGAAAAATGATTTGTTTTCCGATTCAGCAATAGCAGTTAAGTCACACTCCTGACTTCCTAGCTATATTACATCATCGATGGTGAATTTAATTATTATCTGAAAATGATTAAACATATTATATGCTAATTTTCCGCTCTTGTGTCAACCAAGACCCTGTTCACACTTGATTACGTCTAGGTAGAGTTTACTTACGTAAAAAAATGAAAGTGTAAATCCGTCCCAAAAGCTGACCGAAACGAACTTTGGAAAGATCCGAATCTTTCAAAAACAGTAGGAGGATCTTAGCTGTCAGTCAAACAAGGGGGCGGGTAGTAAACAGCAAGGGCTGATTTATGAACGCGCATGTTTTTTTTTTTTTTTAGTCCTTTTAATTAAAGCGGTGGTTCACTTTGACTGATCAGGACGTTGCTGTTTTCGCTGTGCCCGAGAAACATTATACAGAGTCACATCCTCTAATGAAAAACATTTATTTGCAGGCATGATCTGACACTTTTGAACTTTTCTCAGAGCTCGATTAAAGCTAAACGCTCGTCTGACTCCCAGCTTGTCGCTTATTATGAATTAAACTTGGAGCAACCTAATTTTAAAACGTAGCAAGTCCCTAAACACCGATTCTGTATAAACAGCTCCATTACACTGACTTAAAAGGGAAAAGTGGCTCCAATCGACCAAGTGTTTTAATGAATGAGTAGCAGAGATGAACGCTACATCGTTTCATTTTCTATATTCATCTGTCAGTTCGAACATATGTAAAGTGCATTAATAAAATCAAATGATGGAGCATTGTTTCTGCTACTCATTCAATAAGCTGTTTAAAAGAAATAACTCTTCCACTTCTCTAAGAGAAATGTAGTTATATTGATTGTCTCTCCTGTCCAGTCATAGTGGAGATGGTAGGGAAATTCAGAAGCTTTGGTTTTGTACAGTGTATTTGTTGAACTGCCGTGCTTTGCCCCACTGAAATGCCTTCCCGAAACAAATTTGTTAGCAAAGCAGGACATGTTGGCCGACGCTATTGGCTTTTAAATTTGAGAAGTGTGTGTTATTTTAATCTTTTACTACACAGTTCAGATTCTACATGCATATATCTCACCCAGAGCACTGACAGTTTGGGAAACATTTTGCCAAAAGACATTTCCTTGTCATTTTTGCCTTTTTAATAATGCAGAGAACTCAACCCCTTGTGTGACTCCTCACTAAAATGAAAACGAATGGCTGTGGAATTTCAGATGTAGAGTTCAGTGTAAAACGTACCATTAGGTTGAGCTCACTCGTCGCTCCTCCTGCTGCTTCACTTGCATCACTTTACCTGCACGCTTCATTGTAAATGAACAGGAGAGGAGCAGTCAACACTTTCTGTGTGAAAAGCTCCTAATGCATACAAAATCAGTAGTTAACTGGTAAAAAAAAAAAAAAAAAAACTATCAAGGGCCAAATAAATTTACTCAAGCCCTGGCTTGAAGGGCTAACTGAATTACCTTGCTCTACATCATCCATCAGTGGAAAGGGACCATCATGGCACCACCACCGAGCAGGTATTTTTGGACCATTTTCATTATTTGGACCATTTTCAACTGGACAGTTGAAGATTAGAACAAGACCAGGCAATGTTTTCCAGTTTTGGTGAGCCTGTGCCCACTGTAACTTCATATTCCTGTTCTTGGCTAACAGGAGTGGAACCCAATGTGGTCTTCTGCTGTTGTAGCCCATCTGCCTCAAGGTTTGGTGCATTCTGAGATGCTTTTCTGCTCACCACGGTTGTAAAGAGTGGTTATTTTAGTTACCTGTCAGCCCAAACCAGTCTCTCATCAACAAGGCCTCTTCATCCACAGAACTACCACTCTGCGTAAACTCTAGAGGCTGTTGTGTGTGTGTTTCTGAAATACTGAAACCAGCCGGTCTGGTGCCAGAAACCTGTCAGAGTCACTGAAATCACGTTTGTCCCCCCATTCTGTGATGATGATGTCAACATTAACTGAAGCTCGTGACCTGTATCTGCATGATTTTATGCATTGTGCTGCTGGCTGATTGGAAAATTGCAAGAATAAACAGGGGTGCAGGTGTTCCTAATAAAGTGCCCAGGCAGGGCATATATCTGTGTGTGTGTGTGAGATAAATCTAAAGCCTCACAAACAACTTGTTGGCAAACACGCCGCTCATTAAAATATGTAAAGTGTGTGTCTAATGTGAGGAAACCGTGCTGAGAGTTTCACATTGCTGCATATTTTATCCATGAGCTATTACTCTGCATCTGCTTTATAGCCCCCTGTGAGTTTCAGCATACTTTGTGCATGCGTTTGTGCGTATATCTCGGAGACAGAGACGAGAGGATCTACAGCACTCCTAGTGTTCTCTTGTTACCGGTAGAGCTCCTTCTAAATGGGTCATCGTTAGCCGAGAGGGAACAGAGCCAGCCTTGTCAAAGGAAACAGCCCAGTCACTAACAGCCAGTGTAACACAAAACCACTAGCTAACAGGCTAACACCTGAGCCCTGCGATCCAGGAGCATCATGGGTATATAACGGTTCTCCATTTCTAATGAATTCAGTCAGAAGTTTCTAACTCCTTCTTTTCATGCAGCGGTCAGGATTAGACTGCGTTAGTCAGCAGAATAGGGTTTTAAAGGTCAAATAACAGCTGCACCATTGTTTTAGGGCTGTGAGGCCAATGATGATAAAATACAGACATTAGGTTGTAATTAAACATCCTTTGAAAGATGAGAATAACACTACACTATGCTTCGGATGTGTGTAAACTAACGGAGCATTAGCATTTTTCTCCCAGACAGAACAAAAATTGCCAAATCTTACATCCAGTGGCTTTAAAGTAAAGGCTTGAATGTAGGTAATGAAAAATAAGACATTGTAATTTTGGTCAAAATTAAATGTTTTATCATGTTTGGCCAGGTTTCAGAATAAAGATGGGTGCATAGGTTTCCCAGAATGCCACAGATATTGTTAACCATCCTCACATAAAATGCAGTTTAAATTAGATATAGAAAGCAGGAAATTAATTTGGATTTCTAACTGTTTTGTTAGGACTACGCTCCACTAACACTCGTGCTGATCCAGTTACACTGACTGCCGAGTAGATTGCCTGTTCACACAAGCATGTGTTTATCACACCAGGCATCTCTGTTTGTACCACAATGCCGCTCAATTATGAGCCATGTTGAATCATTCACAGGGACTCGTATATTGAAAAAGCTATAACCACTGACATGGTCAAGCTTTCTGTAAGGACACATTTGTTTCAAATTTTTGGAAGAGATTAAACCATTCCTTTAAGGTTTTCCGCCACATGACAGTCTTCAGGGCAAAGGTCTTTCTTGGTAACATGACAAACATTGCGGTTTGAAAGTTTCATTGTATGATTGAAAAAAAAAATGGCATTCAATTATTGATTATAATGCAAATTATGGCAAGACACTAATAGTCCCATACATGAACATAACTGAACTTTTAACGTTGGGTGATATGATGTATTAATATCACATTTATTGTACTTAGCACAGATGAATTGTTTTCGAGAAACTGCTGATGAGCTGCACTGGTTGGTAGACAGATATCATGCCTAGGTTATATGAACATAAATAAAATTTTTAAATAAAGTACAGTGCACATCTTTAGCCCTATCTGGACAGGATTAAATTTACAAGGTCCCTATTTTACAGGTGCTCCTCTGTAACTTTATTACCATCCGGATTGGCCACGTCAGTGTTTTTCCCCGTCCTCCTCTTAGAAAATTACAGGTCAAATTACCTACTGTTTTTCTCCAAACTCGGCGCTCGTCTTATAATTTTAGTCCGGATACACATGTCTGTGATTTTCTATACAGATGTTGCCTTGTGTCGGGGGGAAATATGTTTTTTTTTAATCTTTACGCAGCTACTTGCCATATTTAGTCTCTCGAGCACGAGTATCATTGCCCCTCCCCCAGATATTAAACACTTCCTGAGTCACTTAACGCTAAAAAATGGATGTTTCTCGTATACTTTGTGATTACTGTTGTATTGTATTTTCCAGTTGTTGCTGGAACTTCGGTTTGCCCCAATCTGAGATGACCATGTTGTGAATGGATCCTGATCATGTGACCACGTGACCCAAACATCCAGGCTCGTAGAAAATACAACCTGCTAGAAACTCACTCCTCCTGTGATAATTTTATTGCTGTCCGGATGCAGTGACTAAGGAGACGTGTAGAAAATTATTACATACCTTCCCAGTGATAAACCAATCCAAGCCGAATAGGGCTTATGACTCTTAAACAGTATCTTTAATATACAGTCGACTAACCATAGCATGCAGAGCAGTGTCAGCGAGTGTGGTCATTAAAAACGAGCGCAAGGTGCCATGAATTTCACGCACACAAAGATGTTCTCGGGCGCGGAGCAGCGACGCGAGCTTGCAGAGAAACTGTCAGTTGAGAGAGCACTTCAGTTCTGCGAGCACTGAGCACTGAGACACACACAAGTCATGTGAATTAAAGCAATTTGTTATGTCTGTTTTGTTAGCATTCTGGCCATTTGTGTTTACACAGTCTCAACTGAAACTGCATGTTTTGGTTACACTCCTTTATAGAAGTGTATTCGGCATTATCAGTAGCATAGCAATTTGTGAAATGCAGTGCTGTTGCTAATGTAAACAGTAATAAAAATCCTGACAAAGTCACAGTGTTGTGCTCACAGTGCTTAAGACTTATCTCTGAGTGGCAAGGACAAGTTAATGGCTAAAAAAGCTTATCGAGTCATAGAGCTAGCTCTGCACACCTTAATGTGTCACGTGACTTTTGAATTAGGGGTTAAAAATTAACAGGAAGAACAACATAGCAAGGACATATTGACATTGATGCAAAGCAGCAGCTTTACAAGGCACTGCTGGTGGTGGTCAACCTCACCGGGGTACGCAGATCTCGGCTGAGTGGTGACGTGAACATTTTGAGATTTTTAAAGTGTACCGTTTTTTTTAGCTGTGGAAGTTGCTCTTAACAGTAATGTTTCAGTTAAATATTTGGGGACATATTTCAGGTTATAGTAGTAACCTTGCTGTAAGGAAGTTAAAGGTGTACATTCTTTATGTAAGCAGCTAGGTGAACAGTTTGATCGTGACCGTTTCCAGTATCAGGTGTCGTACTGCAGTAGCACAATCAAATGCATTGAACGCTCTTGCTTAAGGTAAGCTTCCACTCTTTTTCTCTTTTTATTATAGGTTGCAGTGGCGGAATTCTGGAAAACAGCCAAAAATGACAATTAATTAGGTTTTGACCAGTCAAAATTGACATCTTGATGGATGTCTGCCAAAATGACATGGACATGTTTTTACTTGGGTTTCTTTCTAGTTGTTGGTTAGTTACATGCTGTAGCACAACAGCCATAAGCCTAATCAATTCACTTTGTAATCAGATAGCTGTTGTCCAAACCACAACGCCCCTGCGACGTCACATCATCAGAACAAAGAAGAGCGCTTGCATACCCTGTACAGACGACAGAGGGCAAAGTTTTATCACGTTTAAGTGAAATAATAAATAAATAAATAAATGAAAGTAGAGATTTAGTGAGCAGAACTGACCGAATGAATCAGCGATTATTTATAATAGAGAACATATTACCGTTTCAAATGTCAAAATATTTCATCAGTGGTGCACGTAAAAGCTACTTGAGCATTAGCACCCCCTCGTCGAGAATCTTTAACCTGATAAACCTGAGCGAGTGAGGTGCAAGTCAGTTCCACAGTGTGGTTTGGGTTTAAAAAGCGTTTTAACTCGACAGGTCTACGAACACAGCACGGACATAAAAGCCTGACCGATTAAAAGTCGGACTGTCGGATTTTTCGACATGGAGGCTCTTTTAAAAAAGGTTAAGGTCAGTCCGAAAACTCTCTAGAATTTCTCCTTGCTGGCATTTTGATTATAAAGTTCATCTAGATAAAAGATGTGCGTTTAGTTTTATATCACCATAGCGGCCGACAGTTTGGCTCCAGCGGCGGGGGGGGGCATTTAGCATTTGATTCGTTGTGTGTGTGTTAAAAGGGGAGTTTTAAAGCAAGGATATAACTTCTTTTTATGTAAAATTTGCAGATTCGTCTTTTTTGGACTTCTGTATCAGATATTCACGGAAAACCTCTAATCCTTAAGATTATATTTAAAACAGCGTCTTTAAATTAGCATTATCTTTGCTGCTCATTGGAGCTCTAGTTTTTAATCCAGATGTTTTTTTTTTTTTTGCAGTTCATGCAAAATTTGACTGAAAGTAAAAAAGAGCCCCGTGTCCTCGTCCTGATGATGGAGCAATATTTACAGACTCACAGACTCAGCAGTAGAGACATCTGCTACATGAGGGATTTTAGTTCTGTCAGGGCACTGGACCTTTCTCAGTGAATAACTATTCCAGCAGATTCCCTTACCACTCGTATTTCTGTATTTTATTTTACGATGTAGATTGTAAAGATTTAACATCAGCATATGCCAGTAGGAATTATCACTTAAAAGAACACCAAAAGAGCAGTTAATACTGACTGATGTAGTACTGATTTAAAAGGTGTTTAGAACTTTACTATAATAACTGACAGCGCCTGGAAGCCCCGCCCCTTCCCCCATCTCACATGCGAGCGGCGCTCTCGCTTTGTGTCAAGATTCAAGATTCAAGATTGAAAGAACTTTATTCATCCCAGGGGGAAATTGCTTTGCCATGTTACAACAAAGCAATTTCCCCTGGGATGAATAAAGTTCTTTGAAAGGTAAATGAAGAATGTTTTGGGTTCATTAATATGAAATAAACTCTATTACTGTATGTTTGACTTGGCTAACATCAGACAAGTATATTGAACATGTACGTATTAGGGATGTCACCGAAAATGGTCAAACGCGGCGGTTTCTGTTTTCGTCCAAAAGCGAAAACTTTGGATTTTGACCTAAAACAATTAGATAAACATAATAACAATTAAATAAACAAATAAACACCATTAACATTATTTGCAGGGTTAGATTTGACAACAAAGTGTCAAATCTAACGCTGCGAATAATGTTAATAGTGAGGATAATTAGAAAGTGATTAAATACGCTTTTTTTTTTCCTGCATCAGTTAGCGCCCAAATGGGTTTGAACATCAGACCAACAGAGAAAAATGTCAGCCATGTGGACATTAGACAGTCAGTTTGTAAAAGGATTGTATCAAAAGTGTACTATGTTTGTTTTTGTTTTTTAATATTTACTGTGCATTGCTGTTGAATCACCTAAAAATCATAATCAATTATAATTGTCTCTGCCAGCAAGCAGTTCCCGACTACACATCCGGTAATAATGTTAATCTTTTTCCTGCCTTTTTTTCCAGTTCTGGGCAATTAAATGAGTTATCACAATTTTTTAAAAATTGTAAATCGCAAGCAGCGAAAAATCTATATCATCCAAGCCTAAATTGCGCTGTACAACATCTGGAATTTTAAGGCATTGTAGGATATTGAAGTACACAGGTGTCCTAGCCTAAATTTCTCATTCTGTTCCACTCAAGTGTGTGAATGAAATGATGGTCCTGTCCACATGTGTATGGCTGATTTGAATAAATTTGCGTTTTTGGCCTCTCGTGCACACCACAACAGTGTTTTGAGTCAAAAAAGAAACTTTTGTTGGAAACTTAAAACAGTTTTCCTGTGGACAGCAGACACGTATGTTTTTCGAGAGCAGACACGTTGCGCTTTGGGTGTGTTACGAATGTGCTTGGACGTTTATCACGGCTGTTGGCCAGGCTGTTAGTTTTTGGTCTGTACTTTCTTATTTGATAACGTGTTTGTAATTTAATTTTGCTTTGTTTTATTATGACACCTTAACCTTAAGCAGTAGTTCTACTTCACCGTCACTCTGTTTTGTCAGTTTTTTGTTTTCCCCATGTTGGTGTTTTTCTGCATTTTTGCCTCCTCTAGCGCTCAATACACAGCTCTTAATGTCACTCTTGAGGTGTTTGACATAGCAGTTTATGAAGTACTATCAACTGTCAGTAGGCTGGAGTATTAATGTGAGTGTTTTCAATTTGTTTTAAATCATTTTTGAAAGCGTTGTGTGGCTGGGGAATTTTTTTTTTGGGTAAAAACTGTGTTTTAAGAAATAACCATATGTGGTCAAGGCCTCTGTGTGATAATGTTGCTCTACAATTCCTTATGTTTTTTTTTTTTTTTCCCTTTTATACACGCTCAACGTTGGCCGACAGTTTATTCTCCTCTCAGGAGATGCAGTCTCTCAGTTTCTCTCTGTTTTTCAGTGTGTTTGTGTCTAGCTCATGTAGAGTTGGCAGATGCTCATGTGTCTTACGCACTGCTGTGTTGTGGGTAGGTGTCATGCTGAAGTGTTTGCACATGCTGTGATCCTGATTGATTTTGTTTTCTTTCTCTTTCTCTCCGTCATGTTCTCGCTCTCCCGCTCTGTTTTTGCTGCTGTGTAATGTAGGGTGTTTCCCCATGTATAAATATATGGAAGAAAAAAAAGCAAAGTCGCACTTTACCGCTAGTGTGTAAACGTATCAAATACACCATCTGTACACCAGCACCATTTCAGATATTGTCCTCTTTCAGGAGCTTTGCTTTGATTCCCAAATTACATTCGAATGTGTCCTATTGTGGAAAAGTTCCGATTTTTACGTTCTGATCTATTCTCACATTTTCACTTATATTAGATCATTATTATCAAAGTTAAAGTTAAATGCAAAAGGAAAAAAGAAGACAAGCGACCTGGCCAGCTGCTATAGTGAAGGTTATATTGCTCTTATCGCGCAGTAATCAGTCTGGGAGGATGAAGGCTTACAAATGCCAGCTATTTGGGGTAGAGAGCTCAAACCGCCCTCTTTTGTATATATATATAACCAAAACAGAACGGCCACATTTGCCCAGCATCTCTGTAATCAACAAGAGAGAAAGGCTTGAGATCCTTCCCCCTTAACAGAGATGAACAGAGTAGCCAAAAACCCTTCCTAAGTAAAATTACTGTTATTATATAAAAGTTACAGTTAAAAGGAGACTTACAAAGAGCTACTTGTGTAAACCAGTCCCATGTTACGATCGCCTGAAGACCTGGGCAACGTCTGAAAAGTGTGTTACCATAGCGACAGAGAGTCGCCGGCAGTTAAACAATTGTATAAAATATTAGTGTAATATCAATAATCATATAAAAGCAGCAATAATAGTAAAAGTAATTATATAAACGTGTATCTGTACACTTGGCTTACATTGTAAAGTATAGTATACATGAAATAGCACCACAGTCATGATGACAGGTTACTACTGGTGGATAAAATCGTAAAACTTAAACTTAAAGTAAAACGTATCATTTTTTGATGTGGAGATGTTTTTTTTTTTTAGGAGACATTTGTTTAACATTTATGGATGGAAGTGCTTTACAAGAGTCAACGTTTACTTACTTGAAAGTCTTCAGGACAAAGGAGTTCATGCTTTTCGGTTTCTTGGTAAAACGACAAGCTGCGTGTTTTTTGTGGGAGAGAGAGAGAGAGAGAGAGAGGTTGGTGAGGGAATGTCTGCTTATCACAGCTATAATGCAGGTCAGAACAGGAATGAACTTTTCTCTCGGACTTCCCACAACATTAAATCTGACTATAAACCACTAAAATGCATTCCTTAATAAAATAAACATTGTAATCATTGGCAAACGGCTGCGGTGTAAGCCGAACAACACACTCCGGACCTTGCTGTTATACACAGATCATAATAAAATACAGAGTTTTAGAACTATATCCACTGATAAAATTGTTGTTTGATTGAAAAGACCGTCCTATCAGTCTGCTGCTGCTTTTTTTTTATTTATTTGACTTCCTTAGCCTGTGCTAAATCTTGTGCAGTGTTGCTCTACCTCCTACTGTAAGCTGACCTAGATTTATCCTCTTAATACATGTTTGCAGACTTGACGAATGGAGCACCGGTTCTCCATTTATATGCTAATGGAAGGCTACAGTCATTTGTGATACATTCCCAATCCACACATCCAGACAATCCAACTTCTGCCCAAGCGTATAGCTAGTATAATGTTATATAGCTGAGAAATAACCAGTTTCACCCCACGTGTGACTGGTGATGATCGCCGGAGCGAATAAGGTGCTCATGTAGAAAAGGTTTGTTTATTTTTTTCTGTTACTAATATATTATATCTGAATATTTTATATCTAATGTAGTAATATACTATATCCGAGGTGCGTACAGGTATTCGAATACCCAGTTGAGAAAATTGTGAAAGGAAAGAGACATCTGGAAAGATGCAGAGAGCAGCACTTTTGTGGTCGACTAGCTAGACGTGCACTTTTGAGGACGGCAGAATCTCGAGAGCAGGTGGTTTTTACTTTCGTGCACGCAATCAGATATGTATCTCACAGGACAAAAGAGCAGTACACGAAACACACTGACTTGAGTAAGTACCGTTGCCGGAGTAATCACTCACTTAGTCACCAGGAAATGGACTCAAGGAAGAGGAGATACGTGGACTTGTGAAAACTTGAGTATTTACGTCACAGATGACTCTCTCATGTCTACAAGGTCTGAGCTAGCTAGTCGAGCTCACTCAGCTTGACAGCGGCTCACATGTTTCCCGCAGCCGTGAAACGCCGAAATCTCCACAGGGTTTAGCTCAAATGGTTTCTGGATCATTATCCTATGAAGCGTTTAAAACTGAAGGGCCAGCGACGCTAATCTGTCCCCACTGTCTGCTGACTAAGCATTTGGCACCTGACGCGTAGGCTTTTGGCAGGAAACGGTGTTGTTTTTTGATGAGGTCTCGAAATTGAATTCTTTAAAATTTGCACTTACTGTCTTTTAATTGGCTTACAGGTGTTTTTGTTTTGTTTTGTTTTTTGTTTTGCATTATTCCATATTCTGCCTAAATGCATTATTATTATGTAACAGTGATCAAAAATAAATGTTTGATCAAAATTTTTCAGTGGCAATCCTAATTAATAAATAAATAAATAAATGTAGCTATATTATATACACATATCTAACATGAGCTGAAGTTGAAGATTCACTGATAGAGTTTATTTTACTTTAAAGAACTCCAAACATTCTTCACTTACTGAGAGCCTGTGAGATTGAGGGAAGGGGGCGTGGCTTCCGGGCGGTGTCGGTTACTACCGGAGAGTTCGGGACACCTACGCGAATCATTCCAGATTGATATGTCGATCGGCTCGTCTTCTGTTTCACTGGGGACAAAATGATTGCTTTATTGCCATGTTTTTGACTGATGGCTCACACCAGCGTTCTCTGACGCTGAATCGCGGCGCTCCCGTGCATATTGCATAATAGTATAATCAAAGTACACGTCACTGGACATCATGGAAGTGTGATGTCATGTAGGGATGATGCAGTCTTTATGTTGCGCAAGTCTAGAGCACACTGAGAAAAGGAAAGTGGCCGATATGGCCAAAAATGTGGATATCGATAATTATCACGATATCGAATTTCCTAATTTCAGTCACAGTTTTTAAAGACTATCCTTCGAAATAATGCGGACTGAATAAACCAAACATTAATTAATGTTTAAAATACTGAAATATTTATTATCAAGACATCCACATCCACACAGTATATGCTATATTATACACATCTACATGGAAGAATCCTTCTTTCTCCACTGTACTTAGTGGCACCACATCTTTAGCCGTGAAAATATGTGGGGAAAATGTGGGGAAAATAAGGGAAAACTTCAGCCCCTAAATTGAAAATTCAGACATTTTTGCTGCTTTTAAACCATTTTCCTGCTTCTATGGATTTATTACAGCATTCTTGCACAACATCTAGAATTATAGCTGCATGATGAATTGACATTGTATGGATTATTGAATAGAAAAAGGACAGGCTGTTTTATTGTTAATGAAAAACTTTGAATGTATGATATTTATAAATTGGAATATACTGTACAGGATAGACTGATAAGGCTGTTTATTTATTTAGATTTTAAAACTGTAAGTGGCTGTATTGTTAGAATGTACATGATCCTATTTATGGATTCGAAAATGAATCTAATAATTTTCTAATCATTTTAATCTTCAGCCTGAAATCTTTGAGAAAGAATGAGATATTATCAGCAGGATTAAACTAATTTGCGCAATTTGTCCTAGTTTTATATATATATATATATATATATATATATCTATATTTCTATATATATTTCTATATGTATATATATATTTCTATATGTATATATATATTTATATATGTATATATTTATATATGTATATGTATAAATAATGTTAGCTGACTTTTTAGCCAAGCTACTTACTGGTCTACACAATATAGCTAGCTTGATAGTGCTCCTGTTGTAGCCTAATTATGTTATGGCTCATTTTTAAGACCATAATATTATGGCTGATATTCAAGACCATATCCCATCTGCCATTTAGACCTACTTCGACGGTCCCTTGTATTGAGGAAGACCAATTAAAAAAAAAAAATAAATAAATAAAAAAATTTGGAGTCTCTGGACCCAGCGCAGCGATGACCCACGCAGCACGTGCCCATCATTCTCTGTCTGATTTCGAGCTTCTCCTCTGTGTATCCATGCAGGATTACAATCCTGAATTGCGTTTTGGGCTTAACCGCATTCGGACATGCTTTAGATATCCGACCCGGAAACCGCGCGGCCTTTCTCTGGAACCGTGTCATCAAGAGCAGATGACCTACCTTCATGTTCCCTTTCGCTCTCCGGCCGCCCTCTACTCGCCTACTTTCATCAGCTCGCTCCTCTTATTGTTTACATGCTATTCCCTCAAGTGTGTGCGCAGTTTAGCAGCTGGATGACTGGCTGTTGTGCCAGCTTTGCACCAGACCTAAGTGCTTTGTAATAACTTGATAACTTCAACAAAATTCGTGTCTAAAACTATAATGAATTTCCTGGTTACACATTTGTCCATGTAGTACACAGTTATAGAAGGGGTTTATTTATAATTGCACTGCCCCCCAGATGAGGATGGGTTCCCTTTTGAGTCTGGTTCCTCTCAAGGTTTCTTCCTCATGTCGTCTCAGGGAGTTTTTCCTTGCCACCGTCGCCTCGGGCTTGCTCATTAGGGATAAATTTAAAATGTATATCCTGAATCTAGATATTTCTGTAAAGCTGCTTTGTGACAATGTCCATTGTTATAAGCGCTATACAAATAAAATCGAATTGTAATCAGGCTGCATCCGTTGGGCATTTCGGCAAGATGGACGGATGGAAACGAGTAGAAACATAGAAAGGAAAGTCTTCAGATTTGAATACACTCAGCTCATCGTCGTTATGAATGAAAAGTTCATCACAACGCTAGTCGATATGGTTTCAGCACTCCTAAGGGTGGGTGTGTGTTTTATGTCATACGTGTACATGTGGGTTTGAATAAAGAGCAGCAGATGTGCACACACTAACTTACACGCGATTACTGAAATGACTGTGGCTCTGCAGTAACCGGTGCAGAAAAGGTTAAAGCAACAGAGCTGGTTTTAATCATTCAGCTTTCCTGTGTCTGTGTGTTTGTCGGGTACAGTTTGGTGTTGACTCAGAACTGCTGCGAGTGTGTGAATATACATATGTTTTCGTGCCTCGTAAAAGACAGGTTGAGGTTGTGAATAGGTTCGGACTTGTAAAGAGATCTCCAGTAAAAGATTTTGAGCGTGTGGAGTGATAAATTTGTTTATAGCATCCACGTCACAGCATTATTCCTGCAGCATTAACACGTTTTGTCATCCCACCTGGTTCTCTCCAGGACAATCCGTCTTGCAAATGAAAGTGTTTGCTTTCAGCGTTCGCTTCAGTGTTGGGTATTAATTCTCTGAGAACGTTTATCACCTGATAGGACCGTCGGTCTTGGCATGGCGTTCTTATTCGACAGTAAAAAAAACATGGTAGTGTTTAAAAAAAAAAAAAAAGTATGTAGAAGTACATGACCCTTCCTGGGAATTATCCAGCCATCCATTTTCCATACCTCCTTTTTGACCTCCTTATCCTAGCCTGGAGTCTATTTCAGGGAACTCGGGGCACAAGGCAGGGGACACCCGTGAGGGAACACCCTGGACAGGGTGCCAACCCATAACGGGGCACAATCTCACACACATTCTCACACTGCAGACTATTTGTAAAGGCCAATCAGCCTACAACGCATGTCTTTGGACTGGGGGAGGAAACCGGAGGACCTGGAGGAAACCCCCTAAGCACAGGGAGAACATGCAAGCTCCGCGCACACAGGGCGGAGGCGGGATTCAAACCCCCAACCCCGGAGGTGTGAGGCAAACGTGCTAACCACTAATTATACTTTAAATAACTTTTAAACTTTAAACTGTAAATAATTTTTATAAATTATAGTTATTTTCTAATTCCACTTTTTAAAAACTTTTATCTATTTTTTTTTTTTAGAAAACATAATTTTTAATTATTACATCAAAATGAATTACTTTTTGTAAAATATTAAACCCTGTTTTTATGATTTGTTTAAAAATCACATGATTATCTTATCGCGCCCCCATTTTACAAATTCAGCATCACTGGTTTGTGATGATTGCTTTACAAGTTCTTTTTTTTTTTTTCTTATTCTTATTTTCCTATCTTAAAGAATCTACTGTAAGAAACTACTGTAAATTATTCCAGTTGTCAATTACAATAAAACCAAAATGAAAACGTGTGTCGTGAGATTGAGGGATGTCTGGGTTTAAAGGGTCACTGATTGTTCCAAGGAGTTTGACCTTCAACTAGTTCCAAGGTTTTGACCCCTGATTTGATTCCAAACGAATCAATTCCAATCGATTCGCGATTCCATACTTCTGTCTTTTGTAGTAATTTAGCTTTCCTGAGACTGCCATGGCTGTGTGTGTGTGTATATGTGTGTATATATATGAATATATCATAATGTTATGTTGAGGAAAACGTTTTCATATGTCTAAAAGTTTTGTTGTGTGAGAATTGCAGGAGTTTTTCCGACACATATTTCATCATGCGCTCGTCATATATCGTTTTCCTACTTTACGCACAACTTTGTGTCTCTTGTAAAATGAAAGTGTGTGTGTGTGTATGTGTGTGTGTGTGTTTTTTTTTTTTTTTCCCAGCGAGAGAAACTTGACAGATGCTTCAGAAACAATTTCAGTCCCAGCACTTTTTCCATAAAGTCAACACAGTACGTGTGCCTAAACTGTCATTTTACACTGTGTCCAGTCTTTAATCATTTTTTTTATACCACAGTGTTGTTGAATTCTTGAATCTGCCTGGTGAGAAAGTGTTGATTAATTAGTTAAAACAGCAGCCCTGCCAGTAGACAAGTCACAGGTTTATATTAATGTGCTCATTCTGTTTTCGTTTCTATAGTCACGACTTACTTAGTGTTTTGGAAGGAGTCTCCAGTTCCAGCGATTTGTAACGGTCAGACGTAAAGCTGCGACTTTACGGTTTTTCCAAGTAATGGCTGAATGGATGAGTGTTTATCTCAGGAACATGAACATGGCCCAGAAATGCTCTCAGCGCTCTCAGAGGTCTTTACCCTCCATCACAGTCGGCAGAGTCACAGTGATGTAGAGCAGTGACATCATGTGCAGTTACTGATTCCCGAGCTCTGTACATTTTTGTCTTTTCCCTGCTTTGTTTAACATGTCATGCCAGGATCAAGGCCTTCTGGGCTGTGTTATAATGTGTTATAACAGGGAAAGCACACAAACATGCCAAGATTTAGCATGCCAGGGCTGGAATTATGAAACAACATAAAGCCTGCGTGCTCTTCTTATTTAAACAGCACAGCACACAGCGTGTCACGGACTACATCCTGTTTAAATAGTCCGATTTTATAAACCTTCAAATGCAGCACTTGGCTACGAATGAAAGGAAATGATTTAACGAGGCTCATGTGTGTGGTTTTTGGTAATAATGAAAGTAAAATGAACACTGCGACCCCATTACAGCCCCAAGATCGAACTCAGTCATGCAAATGCATTGTTCCCTACTTACTCACTCTTCTTCGTTTCCACTTATTCTTTTGGCGAGAGGGGAAAAAAAAAAAAAAAAAATTCAGTTTTGAGTTTGCCGGTTCTAAAATATAAGACGAGCCTGAGTGTTTAAGATACATTTCAAGAACATGTCTCTCTTCTCTTGTGCACCAGCTGGGAGATCCAGCAGGGATTTACAGGAGTGTGGCAGATCAGTGCAGAAAATGTCTATCCAATCCCTTCCCTCATCCCTCCATCATCATCTCTCCGCCGTGTCCTCCACTCCATCCGTCCGTTTATTCCTCACTCGATCCTGTAGGATTAAGTTGGATTTATGTACATGCAGTGTGTAGAGAGTTCTTGAAGGCTGATGAGCGCGGAGTCCAGCAGTTAGAGAGGCTACGTCACGAGTCACTGCTTTGCTCAGATCACTAAGATCTGTCTCGCCCTTGTGGTCCTGCTGCATTTAGCACCTTCGAATTTTGCTAAAAACATCTAGTTTTTACACCATTTTCCTCCCAGTTTTAGCCATTCCCAATTCCCGCCCTCCTCCAGCTGAGGGCTAGCATGCGCTTCTTCTGAAATACACGAGGCTGTGGTGGCTCAGTGGTTAAGGCTTTGATCAGAAGGTTCTCAGTTCAAATCCCAGCACTTAATAATCCTCATCTTTAGATTCACAGGGCAGATGAGGAGGAACACTCGGAGGAACGTGCTAACTGCATGTGTGTTTACCTCATTTGGCTGACTCACAACTGAGACAGGATACAACTGAGCAGTTAAGGGGTAAGTGTCTTGCTCGATTACCCAACAGGGGCAGCTTGGTGGGCAACCACCTTCCATCTGTAAACTCACTGAGCCACCACTGCCCCCGATTGGCTAGTGATAGACAGTGGAGAAAGAGCAACATTATCACTCCTCCTCAGTGAGCACGCCTAATTGCTGCTCTCTCCATTCTTCCAGCCACGAACGTCTGTGGCATCGTCACGTTTAGAAACTTTTGATGTCCTGACGATAGAGCGAACACTTTTTTTTTTTTTTTTTTTTTTTTTTTTTTTTTTTTTTTTTTTTTTTTTTCTTTCCCCTGTCACTCTGCTCAGGAGCCTTGGGCCACAAGATAAAGAGGTTAGTCCATTTTTAGTGAGCAGTCAATTAGCTAATAGCCTTGAGTCAGTGTAAAATAGATAGTGACTCGGCAATTTTTAGACAAACCCAATACAGATGCTGCTACCCGTGTTTGTAGGAATGTCTGAGAGGAAGAACAGGAAGGAAGAATGAAGCACAGGTACCAGTGAAGAGAACTGCTAGCCTGGTGAAGGGAATAATAAAATTATAAGTAGACGGTTTCAGATGAACCCAATAAATATGTGAAAAATACGCAAGTCTGATTTTGTTCACGAGTTCCAGCTGAACGTAACACTGAGCGCTACATTTCTACGTACGTGTGTGACGATGTTTTAGCTACACATTTCAGCTACAACGTGACAACTTTAAATTGAGATTTTTCTCAAATCTACACAAATTGTGTGTGACGCCGTACGATGTTTCTTCAGTTCCCCACAACTTTAGCTCCTACCTGCAATTATTTACTGTTTATTATTTACTGTTGACAGCGTTAAAAAATGGAAGGAAATCTTATAAGTTCTCATTAAATGTGAGACATTTTATGAAGGAAAATTTGAAATTTAAAAAAAAAAAAGACAGCTTGGAAGGAAGTAGTGGAGATTATTTGATTTGTGTTTAACTAGTCAGCTTTAGAAGCTATAGATAGCTACTACAATTTCTCATTTCATCGAAAAACAGTGCGCAGCTCATGAACACAAGCGATAACAGTAGCTACACGCCCGCAACAAACTACGAGCGCCATGAACAACTTGTCACTTGCTAGTTTGAACGTAGGACCGGGATTCTGGACATTTTTATCCAGCGACCCCATATAACCCCCAATAATTCCTAGGGGTAATTGGTCGAAATTACAGTCCTACTATTTAAAAAAAATTCACAGTGCATTACTGTAAAGAAGTGCACAGTCCTCAGAATGCTGGATTAAAATTGATCTTAACAGATCAATGTAAAAAACGCACAAACGTATCATATGTCACGTCATATCATATCATAATAGCACATAGGGGTTTTCTATTTACACATTTAACAATGCATTTATGAATCACCTTATGTGTAAGAGCCTACAACTGCACGTGCCTGTGCTGAGAGGACTGGGCTTGTGCGTCACGCTGCAGCTTTTTTTTTTTTTTTTAATCTGAGCTTTTACATCCCACCTAGTTCGCTTTGATTTGAGGAGCACAAGTGCACCGAACTCTGTGTCCAATAAATAAGTGCTAGCAAATGGGTGCATTGGTCGGGTTCACGCATTGCACTTAGCGTAACAGTTTCACGAGCGTAAATAAAACCCATTTTATAGCAAAAGCATCACAGCATGGAGCCTTTAATTCTTCCACTGGTTTAGTGCGAATAGCTGTAAATATCCTAACCCAGCATTACAACCGAAAGTTTGTTAATCCAATGAGATTTTCACTTCACGCTCAGTCACCGAACATTTGATCCAACTGACCGAAGTATCATGAAATATCGTGCTGTTTAGGTTTTATGGGCATGCAGTGCAAAATAAAGCGTGAATACTGTATTTCATAGTGTGTTTAGCTAGAAAACATGATCTTGCAATGCAGAAATATGCTTATTATTATTTTAAATAGCCTCTCTGTGTGCTACAAGGGTCTGATTAACATGACACGGTGTAAAATGAGCTCCAAATTGCTCTACATAATCTGACACTATTAATTCTAATTAAATATTACATAAATCAAGTTTTTGCACACAGACCTATGTTTAAAACACATGTATGACACACGCATAGGGCAGCGTATACTTTTTTTGTTTGTTTTGGGGTCGTGTTTTGGATGTTCTGAGATTTGACCCGAATCTTCAGAAGGATCTGGCCAGTTGTTTACTACTGAGCTCTGTGACATCACATCCTGTGCTCTGGTTAGGTTTCCGCTCAGGGAGATAGAACTGGTATGCTGTTATCCTGAACTGGGAGAATAGCTTTGCACGCATGTTAAAGGTTAAGGAAGGTTATAACTGCTGCTTTTGACGTTCATATTTCAGTGATAAAAACAAACACACACACACACACACAGACAGAGCAGCTGTGCTGATGTAATCTTGGTTTGTTTTCATGATCCCATGCTCGTGCATTGCTTCTTAAAGTCTGAGACAGTAAACACACACACATGCACAGTGTAAGACACTTCAGCAACTTTAGCACAATTAAGTGAGATATTATAGATGGCTGTGTGTGTGTGTGTGTGTGTGTGTGTGCTCACATGTCAGTCTTTTCTCATCCTGGCTTATCACCAGCTTCTTCATAGCTGCTATCAGCTCCTTGCAGCTGGACATGCACAAAATACACAGTGGCCCTACTGTGAGTGGAAGAGGGAGAGAAGTGTGTGTGTGTGTGTGTGTGTGTGTTTGAGAGCACCCAGTATTAAATCTTTATTAGTGGAGAATGTGGCTCCGTTTTTATGAGTGAGAATTTTTACATATACTCATAAATGGAAGCGTGTGTGTGGTTTTAGATAAGCAATTTAACATCTCTCTCAGTAGGAGGCTTTTGCGGCACTACAGCGTTAGCCACCGTTTCTACTTTCCTGCCTTTCACGTTGCGACTAAAATATTGATGAAGCAGTAAATCATAATTGAAAACCTTTAGCAAGAGGCTTGAAAGCCAGCAGATTAAATCTAAAACCAATAGCTTAACTAATTGATGAATAGCTGATCATTAAGTTATCATCAAGGGAATGGTGTGTTACATGTTTCCAGTAACAAAAGCGCTCCTTTGCAGGCTTTAACTTATTTAGTGTTTTCGTTTGTTTAGCAGTTGCGTGGTGGCCTGGGAAAGCTTTTCAGTCAATTTCTGCTATATATCATTCTGAAAACTACAGGTGTATGGTAGGTCTACGATTCTCTATTCCTGTGATTGTCACATCTGTCTCTGTCTCATAACCCGAGATAAAAAATCACGCACGAGCCTCATCGTCGGCTCTTCACTCCGCTGATCTGCGTTCACGATAACATTAGTGAGAAAATAATTGCTGATTAAGTCATTCAGTTCTGTTGTGCCTTTTCATTTCTTTTTATTCGCTCATTTCAACACCGTCGTCTGTACAGCGTGTGAGCGCTCTTCTTTGTTTTGATGATGATGTGACGGTGCAGATGCATCGCAAACATTTTGACAGCCGCTATCTGATCGCAAACGGATCCGATTACATTTCTGTCTATGCCATGCAGCACACTTAGCTAGCGTTTTATGACATCTTTGCATCTTTAGACACGTTCACACTAATGAGCAACATGTTGCTCACTCTGCTTGTATTTTGTCTCTTGTGGGCGTGTACCGTCCATTCAGCGTTTTTAGTTTCCGATGAGAAAGGGTGCATAGAGTACAGCACATGATTTACTACAGTATAGGAATAATTTAAGAAATTATTTAAATATTTATTCTAAGATTTTTATAAAGAGAAAGTGAGAAAGTATGAGTGGTTCGAGGAATCATTTGAGCCAATCGAGGAATCATTTGAGCCCAATGAAGAATCATTTGAGCCTATCATGGAAACATTTGACCCAGTCGAGGAATCTTTTTTTTTTTTGCCAGTCGAGGAATCTTTTCTTTTGCCATTTGAAGACTCATTTGACCCAATCGTGGAATAATTTGTTTTCTAAATCGAGGAATTTTTTTGAGACAATTGAGAGATTTTTTTGAGACAGTCGAGGAATCATTTGAGCCAATCGAGGAATCATTTCAGCCAGTCAAGGAATCGTTTGAGCCAATCGAGGAATCATTTGAGCCAGTCGCATCATACCTAATTTACATCAAGTTGAGAAAATCTCGAGTGACATGTTAAATATTGCGCTGTCCCTTGCCGCTGTCACCAAAATGGCGGCTTTGTATTGTGCGCGTACGTAGAAAATGAACAGTCATCTGTCACTTTGTCGCTCACTGCCTAACCCCTGAGCGTAGCGTAGCATAAACTAGCTCTGTACCCAGCCGACACCATGCTGAGGGTAGAAAGTAGCCTAAATAAAAACATTTCCATGTTATTTTGGTAAAATATATCTGTTTTCTTAAAGTAGTAATGTCAAAGTATGTTGTTTGAATTAATAGCCCTCTTTTTTTGGCTGTTTTCCAGGATTCGGCTACGGCGATATCGACGGGGTTTCCCAGAGCGCCTCACATTTTATAGTCGGCTCTCCTTCGACAGCATTACTGCTGCTGCTCCTAATTGATTTTGACCTCCAAAGAGAAAAGGCGTGGACAGACAAAGGTCAGATTTCTTCTCCTCTCTCTGACACAGGAATACTTCAGCTTTATTTTACTGCCTTCTGTCCCAGATGAGACTCATTACGCGAGATCTAAGCCTCTCATAAACTGAAATGTTTCAACTCTTTTTTACATCCATAGCTGGCTTGATGTGTTCTTGTAAAAACAAGATGGATATTGTAGGTTTTGTTTTGGCCTGTCTGAAATTTTCTAATTCATTTTTTTAATGGCACTTTGGTCTGTTCTTTCTTTGAAAATCTACATCGTTAGTTCTGGGGCATGGTTTCATTTTCCTGGATGAAAGATCTGAAAGCGTTTCCAGTAGCACACCAATCATGCTGACAAAAGCACAACTGTGGAGCATTTAAATATGTAAAATGACTCTCTTTTTTTTTTTTTGTAAAAATTGTTACTCATTTATATGAATTACAATGCTGTCAGTCAGGTGAGACTTCTACTTATGGAATTCAGTGTGATTTGAATTTTAAGTTTTATCAGAGAGTTTAGTGCAGGTACACAGTTCAAGTAATATTCCCTGATCTGCATCCATTACAGTTCACACTGATTTATCCAGACGGCTCGAATCGCAGAATTGCAGAATGGCACAGATTGTAGCATACACACAGGAATATATTTCCTCTGTTTATGACCACGTGTCGCATGTTTAAAGGCTATGCAACTCTAGCCGCAGATTCCTGTTTGCCCTCCCCCATCAACCGATGTGAACCCGATGTGGTCTTCTGCTGTTGCAGCCCGTCAGCCTCAAGATTCGACGTGTCGTGAGATGCTTTTCTGCTCACCACGGTTGTAAAGAGCGGTTATTTAAGTTACCGAAGCCTTCCTGTCAGCTCGAGCCAGTCTGGCCAGTTTGCCTCGACCGCTCTCATTAACAAGGCGTTTCTAGCCGCAGAAATGCCGCTCATTGGATGTTTTTCGGGGTTTTCGCGCCAGTCGGTAGATCAGCAGATTCTGAAATACTCAATCCAGGTACACCAGGTCCGGGGTGTGGAATGTGTGGAATAGGGCTTTTAGATGAAATCGAAACATTTCTCGAAGGAGTGTTAGCACTTTTTTTTTTTTGTGTAATTTCACTTTCTGTAAAATGGACGAAAAGTCTATATTAGCTGATGACTGCAGAGCATTGGCAAAGTATATATTACACACAACGACATGCAAAATATGTGTTTGCATAAAATACTCTAATCTGTGTATAGGCATATGACTATACACAGCAGTGGAAAACTGAGATTGCCTCCAACAGAGGAAGCTGTGTGTGTGTGTGTGTGTGTGTGTGATTCTTTAGAATGTGCTGTTTATTGTAGATGTAGCATTTCATCACTGAGGAAAAACTCAAACCGCTGTCACTGTGTAGCAATTTTCAACCTACTCAGGAAATCGACATCTTGCAGACCAATGTGTGCTCGTGTGTGTGTGTGTGCATGCGTGTGAGAGAAAAAGAAAGAGTGAGAGATGTAGATGACAGAGGGATTCGTCTGCTTCTGTGCCGTTCTTCCTCACCGGCTGTGCTCCGCCTCTGCTGAAGTTATAAAGGAAACCACAGCATAAGGGAATACCTCATTGTGTGATGGTTAGGAAATAAAATGGGTTTGTCTCCGTGTGTGTGTGTGTGTGTGTGTGTGTGTGTGTGTGTGTGTGTGGCTTTTCTGCATAGTTTTTTGCTCATAAGGCTTGAGAGTTCCAGGCTGTTTGTCTAAGTGTCCTCCTGTCTTCACACTGTATTTGCCATGGTCCAGTACACACACACACACACACACACACACACACACACACAAATGTGTAAGGAAGCTGATGGCCCTTTTTTCAAGACAGACTGAATCTGGAGTGAAGGATGGCCAGAGAAAAGGACAAACAAGTCACGGGTGGAGGGATGGAAAAACTCAACCTGTGATGTCATCAGAGTCGTTGTAGGTGGGGCTTCCAAACATTATGAATCTCTCTCTCTCTCTCTCTCTCTCTCTCTTTCTCTCTCTCTCTCTCTCTCTCTCTCTCAACATCTCCCTTTTGCTCTCTACATCTTTCTTTTTCACTGTTGACATGTCTTTCACTCTCTATCCCTCTTTCTCTCTCTCTCTCTCTCTCTCTCTCACTCTCTCTGTCTGTCCATCTCTCACTCTGTTCTCTCTCTTCCTCTCTCTCTCTATATCTTTCTCTCTCTACATCTCCCTCTACATCTGTTTCTCTGTACATTTCTCTCTCTCTCTCTCTCTCTCTCTCTCTCCCCTCCATCTCTCTCCTTCTCTCTGTCTGTCTGTCTGCATCTCTCTAACTCAGTAGTATTCTGTCATTACCCATATAACCTCATTTCCTGCAAAGCTTTGTGGGTAGGGTGCGGATAGCAGCTGTGCTGATGTAATCTTGGTCTGTTCCCAAGATCCCACGCTCATGCTTTGCTTCTTTAAGTCTGAGACAATAAACAAGCTCGCGCACACGCACGCGCACACTGAATTCTTGAATCCGATCGGTCAGTAGGTGTTGATTCAGTTTGTATAGCAGCAGCTCTGGCTGCAGGGCCAGCTGTAATTCACTTATCTGTATATGTTAGACTCGATTTGTATAGTGCTTTGTTTGCCGTGAGGAGATGTTTATTTAGCATTTTTGGAAGGAGTCTCCAGTGTCAGCGCTTTGTAACAGTCAAAATTAAAGCCCGTTAAGGACAGAGCACGCTTTCTACTTCCTCAGTAACGTGACAAACTGCATCTTTTTTGTCTTTTTAACTTCGGGAGAGAAAAAAACAGAGGCTGGTGACACACTGTTACAGCTGCCATCATGTATAATGGTAACATTTTAAACAATTGATGTGTTTTGCAGATGTTCCATGACATTTATATGCAACTGTAAAGGGATAAAGCATACAATGTTTTGTTCTTTAATTCAAAAAAATGTAATCATTCGCAAATTGCTGTGATATAAGAGCAGTACGGCACCTTAAGACGTGCTGTTTTGGCCATCACCCCACCTCGTTGCTGATTATTTTCCTATAACAGCATGCACTTTTATTTCTTATGCCATTCATTGCCAGTGATCTAATTATCTACAGTGCTGAATTAACTCGTCGATCATATTGAATTTATTAGTACAGTCTAAAATTGTCAGCAGAACTGAATTAACCTCTGTAGTGTTGATATTGTTGATTGTACATTTGAATTCAACACTGTAAGAGTTAAATCAGCTCTGGGAATTTGCTCTGGAGAGCTTGCAAAGTTGTTTTTTTTTTTTTTTTTTTTTTTTTAAAAAACATGATTGCTTTCATTAGCGTCATGTTCTGAAAATAGCCCCGAACTTCGCTTGCATGTCATACGCTGAAGAAAGGAGCATACCGACTGTGTGTGTTGTGTAGAAGCTGGAGATTTAATTAGATCCTGGGATGTAGGATGAAGCTCAGGTCAGCGAACGCTGCTGATCACGTGCACAGCTGTAAATATTTGGACAGAAAGTGTTATATTATACAGTTATGTTTAATGCACAGCTCCTTCACCGCTGTGCGTTGGCAGTAATTGAGTCCCCTGTGTGCGTGTGCGTGTGTGTGTGTTTGTGTTGTGTGTGTTGTGTGTGTGTGTGTGTGTGTGTGTATGATGACTAAGCCTGCCATTAATCTTGTAAACTGACGGACAAAATTGCAGTGACATTGAGTCTCAGTAGGTGGGTGGTTTAAAGAGCGACAGAGGAAAAGAACTTCCCTATGTCTGTTTGATTCCTACCTTCAACCTTCACTCTCTCTCTCTCTTTTTCTGTATCTCAAATTATGATATGTATCAGAAGATATATACTATACTTTGGTTTTGCAATATTCAATAGAACATCCCATTCCAGATTTAGTCTACCCCTTCCACTCTCCTGGGAAGACTTTCCACTAGATTTTGGAGCATGGCTATGAGGATTTGTGTTCATTCAGCCACAAGAGCGTTAGTGAGATCAGGCACTGATGTCGGGTGAGGAGGCCTGGGGTGCAGTCGGTGTTCCAGTTCATCCCAAAGGCGTTCAGTGGGGTTGAGGTCAGAGGTCAGAGCCCTGAGCAGACCACTAGCATTCTTCCACTCCAATCTTGGCAAATCATGTCTTCATGGAGCTCGCTTTGTGCACAAGTGCATTGTCATGCTGGAACATGTTCGGGCTTCTTAGTTCCAGTGAAAGGAATTTGTAATGCTGCAGCATACAAAGACGTCCTATACAATTGTGTTCTTCAAACTTTATGGCAACAGTTTGGAGAAGACCCACATATGGGTGTGGTGGTCAGATGTCCACAAACTTTTGGCCATAGAGTAGTTCCAGGACGGGCAAATTGGTAACCTGGACAAGCACATTCGAGGTCCAGGATATAGCGGTAAAAGCAAAAAAAAAAAAAAAAACACTACTTCCTATTGAATATTGCAAAAACAAAGTTTTTATTTGTTGTGTATGTTTGAACTTGATGTACCTCGTCTAGCAAAACACACCTTGTGTCACCTTGTGGTTAAACGTATCAAGAGAAATAAAAGGTGCCAGCCAGACTCAAATATTATTATTTACGTGTGATGCGAGAATAGCTGAAACATTGGCTAGTGACTCACTGACGTTTTGTTGAAGGCACAACCACAGTGTGTTATATGATCATAAACCTGTTAAGTAAAAGTGAAGTGACTTGTGGCCAAGTACGGTGACCCATACTCAGAATTTGTGCTCTGCATTTAACCCATCCAAGTGCA
>CM075024.1:7090100-7101076 GCA_037576675.1 Pangasius sanitwongsei | reverse complement strand
AGAATCGAACCCACGACCTTCGGGTTCACCTTCGGGTTACAAGTCCGACTCTCGGACCATTAGGCCACGACTGCCCCGTAGTCTGTATTAGTGCATGTGTCTAGCTAACTAGCTCATCGTTGTTTGCGTATTACGTTGTTAGCTACCTTTTTTTTTAGTCAAGTCAGTTAGGTTTCTGGGCAACTGAAACATAGGCCTGGGCAACGCACTGGAGCTTGTACTTGTCCTGTGGGCTAGCTAATGAATTGATTATTTGTCCAACCCTTCAGCGTTCGCCTTCAGTGCCTAATTAACCTTTGGTTTTTGCTACTGCGTCAAAGCCGGACTAGTTTCAAACTGGTGCTGGTTTATATCATGGTATTATGTGTGATCTCTTCAGTTTCACAAGCATCATATTTAGTGACCTTTAAAACCACACTGAGCTTTACGTTTATAATAATAATAATAATAATAATAATAATAATAATAATATATTACATTTATAATGAAATTTGCGTTTGCGGTTTCGCAAACCACTCTAGTGTGGCATGAGCACCGAAGACTGCAGTTCTAGAAGTAAATAGCGGGTTTCATTTCTATGAATAAACCTCACGTTGTTTGTGATGAGCGTGAACATCTCCTCCTCCACACATGCTGTGAACGAGTGTAAGTGCCAAACCTACATTTTTTTCCTTTTTCTCAATGAAAATGAAAAAAGAAAATTGGCAAACCACGTCATTTATAATAATGCAGCGTAACTCTGAAGTGGGAAGCCTGAACTAGGAATTGCTTAATTTTCAAGCTGCAGAGTGGGAAAAGCCATGGAGGCATCTACTTGGTTCGATCAGTACCGCTCAAGACCGCAAACCATATGGTTATAGATTTAACCAGCTACCGTGTCTACGTTGATGGATCCACAGTAAATACTACTGTAAGGTAATGAAGTGGTATTATATTTACTGTTGAAGGTGTGACCGGCCATGTTGACATGATGTCATGTGCTGAACTTGGAATTGAGGAGACCTTCTCAGTTTTCCGAGTAGGAATTCCAAGCCGACGGGTTGTTTTCTTTGTTTTTTTTTTTTATTGGTGGGGGGTCAGAAATTCAGCATCACAAGCTTTAGCTGAAAGTCATGAAATGACAGGGATTAAGGAAAGCTCCCAATCTTACGAGCAGTTTAGTGGGATAGAGAGTCGCAGGCTGTGTCTGTTATCTGTATCCTGTTAACCCAACCCACAATAAATTAGAAACATGGAATGTACGGTTGTGAAATACTGACCTCGGACTTTGCTTTAGTTCTTCCAGCGTCGGCTTGCCATTCACTTGTGCTTACTATACACAGGAAAAATGAACGCATGGCTTGTTTTATTCACACATAGGAGCAGGAATCATGACTTTTTGGCTTAGAACTTAAATCATAATTCTTCTTCGACGTATTATTTTAAGGAACTATATTTATATTTATTAAATTCCTACTTACTTTAGCACACAGTAGTAGCTAGATTTTTTTTTTTTTTTTTTTTTTTTACATGATTGTCTGCATTTTAAGATTCTGATTAGTGGCACATTTGTGTTGAAATTCTGCTAAAAAAAAAATGGCTGTTTAGTATAGAACTTTATTCATATTAGGGTGCCAAGAGCACCAGTAACCAGTAAGCCACTTGCAGGTGAAAATCGATTTAGCTGAAAGTCACGCGTGATGCGTAATCCGTCACTGGCAGGTTTTGAGTAAGAAGGTTCATTGATTGAATCGTTTAATACGTTTAATCATGGTTTGTTTAGTACAGTACATCATATTAAACATTTTGTTCAGGACAAATTTGTTCCTTCTCACAACAAAGGGCATTTTAAAATTTGCTCCCAGCATTCTGACGTAGTTTCTCTCCTTTTTCTTCTGTAGACTCCGGACATTTTCAGACCTGTAGATCTGCACTTTGTTTCCGAAACGCGGACTTAAATTGTTACATTTTTTTTCGGTTCGCTTTCACAAGGCAACATTTCACAGCATATCAAAAATGAGTTTATGCAAGTCGCGTGTGAGTAAACTGTCAGCGCTCAGATGGAGGTCATCCATCACGATGGATAGACAGCAGCGCTGCGAGCTTATTGTGGCTTTCTTTTTAGCTATAGTTATTATAATTTATCAGTTTGAGCAGGAATCGATGTTTCACAGAGCGATTAAAGCCCATCTCCTTGAGACGCTCGCTAAACACCTTGTAAAACTTGTGTGTTTTTATGCGTTTTTGAAATGTGTTCAGAAATTTATTCGTCAGACCAAATTTCAGTGAGGCATTTTACCTCGTCTTTGGTCCAGGTTAAACTGCGATTCACGTTACGAGCCATCACCAAAAGCAAACACGCATTTTACATGGCGCAGTTCCCATCATGCATTGCTATACAGGTTGGACCGTTGGTCCTCTGGGTCCGATTGCTTTCACACCACAAGCGAACCGCTCCAGAGTTCGTTTGCAAATCGGGCCGAGACCACCTCGAGCCGCCTCGAAACGAACCCACCTGTATAGCAATGCATGATGGGATGCGTGTTTGTTCATGTGGTCTAGGTCCGTTTGTTTTGGTGCAGATCCGAGCACCATTGCCGTGTTCATGTATGTCTAAACGAACCGAACCAAGGGAGAAAACACACCAGGTTCTGAAACAAAAGCAACAAACGAGCCAGCTGTGAAAACGCCCTCGCTGTGCTTCAGGTGTATAGTCACTGATCACGGTGAATCAGTGGAATAGTGGTGCTCTGTTTTATGTCATGGCTGTCCAAGCGCGAATTCCGCAGACTTGACGCTGTTCTTGAATCGAATTGCAGAGATTGTAATTTTAATACGATTTAATACAATTGTGCAGCCCTGTTCGTGTACAAGTCATCTGGACACAAACACACTCCTCAGTTCCACCCTACCATGCCTCGTGTATCGCTTGTAGTATATGTGATGTGCAGTTTTATAGGCCAGGTAGTGTTGGGAAATTCACCGGGTAGGCTGTAAACGAGCAACCTGACAAAATACATAGCTTCTTGTAAAGCTGCCGTACATGCGGCTGGGTTTTGTTTGTCTTCTTTTCCACTTTTGTAGTTTGTTGTAGAGTCAATTTGGTTTTGCGGAGTGTAGAACCAAGACTTAGTATGCTTTGGCATTGTATGGTGTTATAGTGAGGATCCTTTACACACAGAACCTTTCCAGAAATGGAGCCACAATTGTACCTATTTTACAATTTTACTACAAACTAGTAGATGTTAATATCTTCCCTTACATTTGCGTTGCATTTACCTCATATCTCCGGCGCAAACCTAAACAAGCACACTTTAGACATCATGTATAAGCTGATGAACATAAGGCGCAAATAGTGTAAATATTATTTTTCACGAGCGCTTCTTTCAAACACAGTGTTCTGTGAATAATGAACACACTAAGGGTCTGGAACATTAGTGAAACACAAACTGCTAGTTTGTAGTTAAGCGCCGTGGTTTCCTTTTTTGTTTGTGAACAGGAGGGACAGCCGTGTTAACTGAACACCGAGAGGGAGGAGGAGTGAGAGAGAGGCGGTCATTGTTTCATTTTATGATGCAGAGGAATGCAAGTAAGGATTTTATTGCTGTGGGTTAGAATATGGCTGATGGACTTAGACCCGTAGCTGTGAGCGTGGTTTTGTATCTGGTCCTTACGAGGATAAGAATATCTGACAGTCTTGACCTTGTAGGCACGTTTGGATGGTCCCTACACAGAAACGTATCTCTTTAAAAACCTGTGTGTGTGTGTGTGTGTACTATTCTGTTACTAAGCATTTTAAGTGTACAGTAGGAAACAGGTGATCGCACAGATCACCAGCATCATCCGTGTCACTTCCTGATGTAAAAGTCAGTAACGGCATTTGAACCCGAGTCTCATCGTCTCTCTTCACTCCGCCGATCTGCGGTTGCTATTCTATTGCTCATTAATGCGGTCAGTTCTGTTCTGTTCTGTTGGCTAAACTTCCCATTTGTTTTTATTAGCATTCACATATTACAGCCTCGTCCGCCGTCATCTCTGCTGTCTCAGAGACAGCGCAATGCATCATGGGTTATTTGACAGCTGGCATTTTGCCCATTTACAAATCGAATCGATTGGCTTTGTATCCATTTTACTACGGCATGAAACCTCCGGCTGGGCCAAAGCATAAAGCACTCACCGTCCACCAAACACTTTATGCGCAAGATGGTATGTATTGTGCCGCTGCCGCGTGATTGGCTGATTAGATAATTGCATGAATGTGCAGGTGTTCCTAATAATGTTCACATTAAACATTAGAATGGGAGAAAATGTCATCTCGGTGACTTTGACCGTGGCGTTGTTGTTGGCGCCTGATGGCCCGCTTTGAGTATTTTAGAAACTGCTGATCACCTGGGATTTTCACACACAGCGCAGAATGGTGCAAAAAACAAAAAAAACCATCAGTGAGTTGCAGTCCTGCAGGCGGAAGCACCTTGTTGATGAGCGGCAGACTGGTCTGAGCTGACAGGAAGGCGATAACTCGAATAATCACTCTCTACATCCGTGGTGAGCAGAAAAGCATCTCTGATCGAGCAGCACACCGAACCTTGAGTGTAAGTCTCTAAGTTCTCTTTCAGGTGTTCAACATTAGCAGATGGAAAGACTTCTCTTTCTCGTTCGTGCTCTGTGTGTGTGTGTGTGTGTGTGTGTGTGTGGACTCAAAAGAAGTAGGATACTACACAAAGTCCTCTGTCACATTTCCCACGGCTCTCTTTGTGCTTAGCTTCATGACCGCTCCACCACCCTTTAACGCTTTCGTCCTTTAAGCGGTCATTCTCCATTAACTCTCTCACCTGCAAACGTCAGTGTGATGGATTGCCATCTAGCACATTTTACACTGCCCCTTTAATGCGGTTTTATTCTGCTCTAAATACTAAAAAGGCTGCTTTAAAATCTTTTCACGCTACAATGTATATCTGTTTAATTGTTTAGTGAAGTAGTGAAATGCGTTTCCAGGAAGCGATGATGAATAATAAAGCTACTACACAATAATTTGCACAGCATGTGATATGTGTGTGTGTGTGTGCGGTCACAGAGAAATGAATATAGAGCAGCTTTCAGAGTTTACTTTATCGTGATGTGGTTCGGTGACCCTGTGGTTGTTGCCATGGCAGTTTGATTGACGCTTGTCAGTGTGAGTGACGGGAACGACACCCTGGATCTATAAACAGGAGCACAGATCATTTCCTCTCAAAGGACTCTCAAACGACTGCAGTGCTAATCACTGGCTCTGGCTTGACCTCAGATTGATATGCTGTGTGTGTGTGTGTGTGTGTGTGTGTGTATCTTATTTTCTGGATAGTGGGAGATTTGTCTGGCATTTAGATTGATGATGATGGTTGTCTGACCTGTGAGTGGAAGGTGTAGTGCTGTAGCAATAAGCCACTAGCGACATGCGCACGCACTCTCTCTCTCTCACACACACACACACACACACACACACACACACACACACACACACACACACACACACACACACACACACACAGTTATTTCATAATCCTGGCCTCCTTCAGATACAGCTATGTGTGTGCGTGTGTGTAAGTGCAGCTTTTGTCATGTTGAGCAATGTGTGCATTCCTTAAGTGCAGAGTCACTAAGACCTCCATTACAAGCACATGTCCTGCTGTCTGCATTCTGCGTGCTTGCGTGTGTGTATGTGTGTGTGTGTATGTGTATGTATTAAACATGTAGGTAGTAAATTAAGAGAGAGGAGTGACTCTAATGATTCATTTGAATGAATCGCTCCTTACTCAAGAGGAAATTAAACTGTTTCTGTGCGTCCACATGACAACCTATAAAGATTAGAGCGTTCTCTGGACTGGATGTACTTTCAAAACTTGAGCAAACGTGGGCTACATGAATAAATCTGATCTCTAAAATAAGATCAAGACAGTTGTGTGTTAAAGAGAGACAATTGTCAGTTCTTTCTTTATTCCTTTTTACTTCAAGCTTTTGCTTCAATTTTATTTAAAGCTACAAGACGTGCAAAATGTGTGAGTGGCAAGTAACAGGCATTCAGATAGAAATCAAGTCTTACCCAAATTGCATAACAGGCACCAAGTAGTAATAACACCAGTATGTGTGATGTGTCATCCTACAAGATCGTGACCAGCACTCATCCCACAGAATGAACTAATCACCAAGTGTTAGTCAGCTATCTTAAATATAAGCTGTGGTTGATGAGAACGGGACCGCGTGCACTAATCTCACAGCACATTGTGTAATCTCTGCGGCTGATGGCCGGGGCTAGCCCACTAACTCGAGCTAGCTAGCTAAAATAAAGTGTCGACAAAACAAACCTGCAGTGTCTAGTGTTCTCTGCGTATTTCGTTATCTAATCTGGACGTCCAGCCTGTCACAACACAATGAGAATGAGCCAGATAGTGTTCCCATGCTAGCCAAAACACACAGGAATAAATACGCTAGACACTATGCCGTAAATACACACGCTGAAGGCGAGCGGACTGTCTTGCCCGATATAACCGAGTCTGAAATACAAAGAGAGTTTAAATACGATCAAACTCTCTTTCTTTTGTGTCTCTCTCTCTCTCTCACGTCTCTCTTTCCCCTGATTGGCTGCTGGCTTCTGTCTGTCACCATATAGTCAGACTTCTTTTGTGCCTGAACTTGGGATATGATGTTTGACGTATTTCAGCTGAAGTAGGTGAGCAAATTTCACACCAATTCCGACCCCGCTGAGAAAAAAAAAAAAAAAGACAATCAACTTTTTTTTTGTTGTTGTTTTTCAGTTAACAAAGAGTTCTATACACTATGGCTTGTTCTGGTTTTTTTTTTTTTTTCCTCTTTCTTTCTTGTTTCTGCCCACTTCCAGTCTAGAGGCATGGAGACAAAGCTTTTTTATTATTATTATTAAACGGAGAAATGATGCAGATTTTAGACAGGATATGGTTTTCGGATATATGTCTATAGAGTAATGTTACCATCATGCAATTATGATCGCTTCACGCAGGGTAAGTGATTTCTGTAGAAAGGCGTGCATCTCTTCACGATGCATGTATGGTCATGACATTTTAAAAATGTATCAAAACGTATTAAATATACCTCATTTTAACACAAACTAATTGTTTCGACCTTTATTATAGGTGCTTGCTGTAGTGTGCGTGACACTTGGTGACATGATCATGACATGTGGAACGCCCTCCCTGAACATCTGAGGGCTCCACAAATGACTGATAGTTTTAAAAGGGGTCTAAAAACGTACCTTTTTAAAAAGTGTTTTAATGTTTAGAGTTTAAATTTCTGTGCTAATCTCAGTTGGCAGCTGGTTTTAATTGCTGTATGTTATTATGACTCTTTTCTGTAGCACTTTGAGATTTTCTTTAAAATGTAAAGTGCTTTATAAATAAAATGTATTATTATTATTATTATTATTATTATTATTATTACCTGCTGCTGAGCTGGCATAGACATACACGTGTCATAAATGTAAATCTATTCAAATGTGGATGGAGAAAAGCAAATATTGACACTGGTTATACACTTTTAAAAACTCACTATACATTATACCAAGTTAGTGGTGTGACTTATAGAGGGAACATATACAGGGTAGTTGGGTACAGTTTGTTCTAGTTGTGAAATGCACATCGATTTTTTTTTCTTCACATAGTTTTTCTGATAAGTGAATTATTATAATGTATTTTTATTTACAATGTGGCATATAATCACTGCAATTAGATCTTGCATTAATTTTGAAGTAGGATTCAAATAAATGTTAAATTTAACTTGCTGATACCTTGATACAAGCCAATATGATCGATATACATAGCTCAGAGGAAGTAGACTCATTTTTAACTAATTGGGCTATATGTATACCCAGGAGCTTTCTACTACTTTTTAAATAACATAATGGTAAAGGGTTGTATGGAATCTGCAGGGTAGGAAATGTCTTGGGTATTACCACAAAGAAATACTTTTTTCAAACTTGCTGTAGAAGGCATATAGGAAAATAAGCTTCTTAATATTTGACTGAAAGGTAGAAAGGGACTAGGTATGATATTTGCTTTGTAAAATTGAGCTTCTTTTACGTCTACAAGCCTTTTAAGCTGGTTAGCAAAGTGAACAAAAGGCTTTATCCGAATCCAACCTTTGTACGTGTGTTGTGCACCCAAGGAATCAGATTTCACTCTGCTAAAACATGGGCATGTTGTCGCTTAATACAAGAATAGAAGCCTTTGTCACAAAATCAACATTCATTCAGTCATCTCATTCAATGACCGTTTATCCTGGTCAAGGTTGCTGTGGATCCTCAGATTTTGAATCACATGTTAGTCCATTGCAGGGCACCATACACATAATGATACTATGATATTATATTAGGCTCTTCATGTTGGTCTTTGACTATTCTATAGTTAAACTGAGAGATGGTAAGAAGTGGGTAAATGCACAATATTGTTCCAAATATTGTTTCAAACTACATATAATTCACATCCTTTATTATATAATATCCTTTATGTAGGATATTCCCATCTCAAACTGATTACATGAACAACAATCTTTGTATGAAAACAATATATCATCCATGTAAATTTTAAAAGTAATTTGATCCATTTTTATCTCTACTCACTACTCACCCTCAGTGGACTTTTACCTCATGAAAGCATGTCACTATTTGCCATGAAGATTGCCACTAAGAGTGGTGTGAAACACCTACATACTTCTTTGTGCACATGTACACACATGGAGATCTTCCAAAAAAAAGTCACATAGTGACACATGATGCAGAGTTTGCAATAAATACCACCATCATGCTGTGAGCTCTCCTGGAAACCTTCTCACAAAGCCACTTCCAAATGACAAGGAACCCTGGAGTTTAACCAGGGTTCATAGAAACAAATTTAGATACACTGCCAGTCAAAGGTTTTTGAAAACCTGATGTTTTATTACAAGTTTCATTGCAGTTGAATCACTACTATGGCCACAGACAAAATGATACAGAATAGCAATTAAATAAGGAAACCTAAATCTTTGGATCCTAATTGGATAGTTCTTTAAAGGAAAACGTACTTGGAGGGTAAACACATTAAGCTTGGAGATAAAAAGATCCATGCACAGTGCTAGTATTAACTATAAACCATAAGTATGTGGTGTGCTTCAAGTGCCTAATCAGAGTGATAAAAAAATTGTCTTTTCCTGGTTACATCTGATCTAAATTCTTCCAATAAACTAATGTTATAATTCAGTAAACATTTCATTCAATTCAATTCAATTTTGTTTATATAGCACTGTTAACAATGGACATCGTCCCAAAGCAGATTTGTACCAATCTAGATATGGATAGTTTTATCCCTAATAAGCAAGCTAGAGGTGACAATGGCAGGAAAAAACTCCCTGAGCCGAAATGAGGAAGAAACCTTGAGAGGAACCAGACTCAAAACGGAACCCATTGTCTTGTGTGTGACACTGAATAGATGTTACTCATCCACAACTGTAAGCTATAAAGTCAAGCTATGCTAAGTGTGTGAAAGGATACTGAATAGAAACTGCTCTAGTGGCTGTCACTGACAAGCTTCATGCCGCTAGATCAGCCAAATTCAGCAAATTAACCTTTCAGCAGCCTGTGATACAGTCATCCACAAGACTTGTCCATCCACATGAGTCTTGGAATTTGTGACATGGCATGGTGATGGTTGGCTTTCTACCTGGAGGGACAGTCATAACAGGTGACAATGAGGGGATCCACATCTTCTCCATGCAGACTCTGGTGTCCCACAGGGCTCAGACACTGGTGTCCCACAGGGCTCAGTGCTAGGTCCTCTCCTGCCGGTTTCTCCTTTAAAACATTAGTAGGATCTCGTCATGTCTATCCATTGAATAGGCCATTCAGGTGCTTGTTCTGTCCCTTGTCTCCTGGCAGGTCTGCCTCTCCATGTCATCCAACCTCTGCAACTAGTCCAGATTGCAACTGCATGACTCGTTTTCAACCTCCCACACTACCCTATTGCTATGATCCATCCACTGGCTTCCTGTAGCTGCCTGCATCAGATTTAAAAAACTGATGCTTGCCTACAAAGCCAAATACAGATCAGCGCCCACCTACCTTACTTATCACACTGCACCACACAGGAAGACATGCATCAAGGTTCTTCTTCTCTATCCTGGAATCTAGGTGGTAGAAATGAACTTCCCTGACTGTCAAATGACAACTAAAGACCTAGCTCTTCACCAAGTACTTAAATTAGCACTTTGTGATTTGTGAAAAAAAGTCAAGTGGGGTTTTATTGTCATTCCTCTATATAGCTCATATACATTGGAACGAAATGTCGTTTCTCCAGGACCATTGTGCAACACATAACAATACAGTAAAGTGCACAAGACTACATAAAGTGCAAATACACAACCATGTGAGATGAGTGCAGGACAATAAATACACAGAACAAGGAACACACAGGACTATAGATACACAAGTACAACAGAACAGTGTTGTGTGGGAAAGCTGTTGCAACAATGAACTGTAAACTATTGTGTAGTATAGCAGAACCATTGGCAGCAAAAAGAGTATCATAAGTAAAAAAGTGTCTGATGCAGCTTTGTAAAGTGTAGGTGTGCAGTGATATTGAGTCATACTGGGTTAGGTGTTTAATAGTTCAGGAGAGCGTTGGGAGGCAGGGGGTGCTGAGGGGGGTGCTGAGGGGGATGCTGAGTAATCTGACTGCCTAAGGGAAGAAAATGTTGTGGAGTCTGGTGGTGGTGGCGCAGATGCTCTGGGACCTTCTGCCAAATGGCAGGAGGGTGAAGAGTCCATGAGAGGGGTGGGAGGGGTCATCCACACTACTAATAGTGGTTATTATTGTCTTGTGTTGTGTATTTTTCATACTAACAGCATCTGCCAAATGTCATAAATGTAAATGTAAATGACGTAAACATACAGTCAGGTCCATAAATATTGGGACATCGACACAATTCTAACATTTTTGGCTCTATACACCACCACAATG
>CM075024.1:7069809-7084799 GCA_037576675.1 Pangasius sanitwongsei | reverse complement strand
TATATATATATATATATATATATATATATATATATATATATTAAGTTCTATCTTGGCATAAGAACTACCTTAAATATATAATGCCTACGAAAATGTCACTAATATCACTGTAACTAGTGCCTAAGGAAAGCCACTACAAATAAACTACACCAAAATCTAAACTCTAATGTCTACGGGTCTACGCTGGCCAACAGCTCAATCATGATGGTGACCAATGTGCTGTGGTACTAATATATGCTATCTGTCACTAGCATAACAGAAGTAACACGTACGGTTTAGCTGTAGAACTTACACCTTGCTATGGCGATACTGGGAACTATGACAGGAAAACTTTGACCTGGGAATTCACAAGCCTCTCTCTTTAGCGTTAATAGAAAACAAGTGGTTGGGGCTGTGGCCTTTTTGGTTGGTTAAAAAAATGGAGGAGCTTTTCTATTGTTTGATGCTCATCTAAAAAAAAAATAATAATTGCCATCTCACCAACATACGCTATGGTTTTTGCAGTAAAAATTTTTTTTTTTTTTTCTTTCAGCCTGCTAGGATTTTCTTGTTAGCAGTGATGACACACCTCACCTGATACAGCAGTCGGACCTCTACAAGCTGTTGGAAAAACTGTGACTTTGGTCAAACAAGAAGTGAAAGACTATTCTAATCTGTCCAACATCTTAGTACTTGCTGCTGAATCAGAAATTTCTGAGGTTGAGGTGCAGTGCTGAGAAACAGATTGGTGGTCGACTAATTTGCAGCTGAAAAACTGCACCTGAAAAATCTTATTCACAAGTGGAAAAAGAGAGCACAAGATTGACAGTTTTCTTTCAGCGTTCAGTGTTGGGTCAGCGGTAATAGTGTACCATTCTTTGATGGTAAAACAAGAGCTCAGTTTTTGGATTAAAGCACTTTGTGTCCATGGTCAAGCTATGTCCCTAGCCAAAAAGATACGGTTGCAAGAACAGAAGGCAGAAATGAGTTTGCTGCAAGTTTGCTGGATTTTCTCTCTATAATAGGGAGAGGAGCTCGATAGTTCAGGAAAGCATTGGAGTTAGAGTTGCTGCCTCTCTGAATTGTGAGGAGCCAGTTGAGGTAGTTTAGGTATCTAACAATGTTGCCCCTGTCTGGCTCCTGGTAGAGCTGTATCAGCCACTTTTCACATGACTGAGACCCCAGGGCAGACCCTGGAACTGCTGGAGAGATGCTATCTCGTAGTTGGCTTGGGAACAAATGGAGACCCTCAGGAGGATGTGGAGTCTGTGGCTGGAGATAGCAAAATCTGGGTTGGTCTTATCAGTTTGTTGCCACTGCTATTCCTACCAGGAAAAGTGGAAGGAAAATGAATGGCCACATATGGCCAAATGCTTCTGGACACCTGCCCGTAACACTCATGTGCTTGTTGAACATCCCATTCTGCATTTCGTCCCCCTTTGCTGTTATGATAAGCCTTCCCACAGGAGTGGAGGTTATCACTAGATTTTGGAGCATGGCTGTGAGGATTTGCCCATTCAGCCACAAGAGCATTAGTGAGGTCAGGCTCTGATGTTGGGTGAGGAGGCCTGAGGTGCAGTCACTGTTCCAGTTCATCCCAAACTTGTTCAGTGAGGTTGAGGTCAGGGCTCTCGGGTTCTTCCTCACCAACCTTGGCAAACCATGTCTTCATGGAGCTCACTTTGTGCTTGGGGGCATTGTCTTCCTGGAACATGTTTGGGGCCCCTTAGTTTCAGTGAAGGGAATATGTAAAGCTACAGCATACAAAGACATCATATACAGTTGTGTGCTTCGAATTTTGTGGTAATACTTTGGGGAAAAACCACACATGGGTGTGATGGTCAGGGGTCCACAAACTTTCAGCCATGTAGTGTATATGAACTTGGCAATATTAGACGTCAGGGCAGTCCTGTTCTATGGTTAAAGTTTTTGGTTGGGAAGTTGACTTGTCTTATGAAATTGAAAAAAGTAATCATTCTCTGGGACTACGGTGGGATTCTGGTCAATCAAGGCATGCAGTTTGGTTTTTAAAACAAAAGAAGCTGTTTTACAGCAATTCATGGTAAAATCTACTGTTTAGATATTATAAATTTGCTCTTCATATCCAGTGCAAAAACATAAGAAATTCAGGGAGGTGAGGCTGCCAGTAAAGAGACGAGGTATTAAATATTCACTTCTATAACCAACAGTGATGCTCCTGCTGTGGAATGGATCATTTCACAAATTCACTCTGCCAGCGGAGGTGGAGACCCTTATTGATCGCCACAACAGCAGACAAAAAGAGTTTGCTGCCGATAAAACCTCTGACAGCAAGACAGAAGAAGCAGCTCAGGAGTAAAGCTACTCTTAGATGAACTCATCCTGCCTTCCTACTCCCTCAGTCACTGTCTTTACAACCTTACCACCTTTCACAACATCATAGTATAATGGGCAGGAGTTTCACACCACTCAGCTGAACTGATGAAGCCTCTCAGAGGAGGGGATAGAAGTGGTCTTAACCTGATCTCGAAGATCATGCTGCAATTATACCACCAGACATCTTGACTAGAGCGAGACCCAGAGTTATACTAATGCACTCATTCTTATTGTTTCTATAGTAACAGCTTATTTGCAGGGACGTGTATAGCAGACACTCCACATTATCAAACTCTGTTAATTAAGTGGATTAAAAATGTGTTATATAACAAAGAAAAATATATAATCGTTGATATGGTGAAGCTTTCAGTAAAGCAACATTTGTGTGCTGGCGCTTTGTAACAATCATAGGTAAAGCTGTTCGTTTCACCCCTAGGAACAATTTAAGGACAGATGAAAGTTAAGCTTTGTTCTTGCTAATAAGTTGCAGGTTTTGTGATGTTCATTTCAAGGAGAATGTGAAGTAACTACTGTTTGTAGCTGCTACATTGTACTTGAGAGCAGGAAGTAATTAGTTCGGCGGATGTTCAATATTAGATGTAACTGTAAATAGATAAAAAGCAAGACGTATGTATGAAAAATGATGTAGGTGGTAAAGTAGGTGTAGTTCTTGTTAATGCCAGAACTGCACCTACACCTACACCTACACCTATGCCAGATATATAGACTGTGTTATGGGAAATATTGCCTTTGATACAAAGTTAAGCGTCTAGTATATATGCACGTCCTGCATGTTGCTATATCCACCACTGGTATTAACATGCGCTGAGTTAAATCTCACCTTAGCCAGTTCCTCTTTGAGTGTCTATGTGTATATGTGTATGTGACACCATGTATGAAAGCAGTAGCCTTCTGAGGTGTGATGTATTATGCATCACTATGTCTGGGTTGTATGTTAATTATGGAACTATGTTTGGCATCATTCTTGCCTTCAGCCAAGTCCCCATGAAATCAAAACTGACATTTTAGAGCTTTCTGTAGAAGTCTCTTAGTGCTGAAGATACAAATACACCAGTATGCATAAAAATGACAAAGACGTATTTTGTAGATATTCTTGGTTTTAATTTTAGTTCAGAATTTCTGGGAAAATTGTGAAAGTTTTGTGATGACTGATCCTGTACTCATCCGATTTTTTTTTTGTCTGCACGTTTTATAACACACATCCTGACATGTCCGTAAACAAACTTGAAGATATCTCTCTACAGTAGCTGCTAGTTAGCTTCAAACATGGAGCTAAACAAGTAGCTTTGGTCATGCTGCTTCCTGCATGTTAATATCTCCAAAATGTTAAGCTCAAACATACGGCTTCACTCCAAGAACTTTGTCGGCTGCACTTTGGGATAACGAAATGATGCGTATGACATGACTAGCGAGCAAGCCTTTTTGGAGATAGTGCCTCATGTCAACTGGCAGTCTTTTCCCTCGCCCCCTGCGGCAGTGAGAGCATTAGACGTCCCACTGGGGAGAGCGAAAAGACTGTCGACAGAAAGAGGAAAATCTCTGCTTCAGGCCAGTAACAAACAACCCATGGCCTGGTGGTTGAAAGTCTGTGCTTTAGAATACTTGAAAAATTTTCGCTCAGACCTACTGGCAGTGTGAGATCCTGCAAGCTCTATTTAAATTCTTGTCTCACCATTGTTGAGTAACTTTAGGTTCAGTGAGAAGTGTAGTGTATCTGGATTGGTATTGGCTGATGTTGAAATCATTTAAGCCATTTGATACTGACTTCCTGTTTTAAAAGGAAACACAGGAACATACCGAATCGAATCGGAGCAATTTCTTGGGAACTTGAAATACCAACATCCATCATTAATTGTTAGCTCAAAACATAGATCTGGTCACTAATGTCTGGATGCAGAAAGACACCAAGTGGCTAAATCTGATCACTTTTTATGTACACTCACCGGTTCCCAGATTGTTGGCTTTTTGGCTGTTTGAGTATTTCAGAAACTGCTGATCTGTTGGGATTTAGGTCAGAGGAGACTAGGCAGAGGTAACTCATATAGCCACTCTTGACAGCTGTGGTGAGCAGGAAAGCATCGCAGAATGTACAACACTTCGAACTTTGAGGCAGATGCGCTACAACAGCCTGAGAGCAAATCAGGTTCCACTCCTGTCAGCCAGGAATGGGAACCTGAGGCAACAGTGGGCACAGTCTCACCAAACTTGGACAGATTGGAAAAACATTGCCTGGTCTTTTTCCATGCTTAATCTGCCCACTGTAGCCTTAGATTCCTGTTCCTGCAATTCCTGCAGATTCCTGACAGGAGTGGAACCTAATGTGGTCTTCTGTTGTTGTAGCTTATCTGCCTCAAAGATTTACATTTACATTTATGGCATTTGGCAGATGCCAGATCCTTATCCAGAGCGACTTGCAAAAGTGCTTAGAAGTCTCTATCAGTAAATACATTCTGATACTGGTTCACTAGGTCACAAACTAAGAATACCATCAGTCCAAAAACTCTGTTGGGGAGGTAATATAGTAACAAGCTCTCAGACAATACAAAGTTGTTGTTGTTTTTTTTTTTTTTTAAGTGCTAATTTAAGTACTTTAGAAAGAGGTTAGTCTTTAGATGTCGTTTGAAGACTGCCAGTGACTCAGCTGTTTGGAAGTTCATCTAAGGGAAGTTCATTCCACCACCTTGGTGCCAGAACACAGAAGAGTCTTGATGCATGCCTTCCTTGTACCCTGAGAGATGGTGGGACCGGCCGAGCAGTGCTAGAGGATCGGAGGGAGCGTGGTGCAGTGCGGGATGTGATAAGTGCTTTGAGATAAGTTGGTGCTGGTCTGTTTTTGGTCGAAGTGTTGTGCATTCTGAGATGCTCATCTCATGTTAATTAAGTGGCCAGTGAGTGTATAACTGAAGATACTAGTACTCATTGCAAAAGCATTTTGAAAAAGTGGCAAAAGAAAACAGCCTTGGATGTACAATCACGCACAATCACATGCATGACAGATTTAGTTAGTGGCGCTGTAATGGTTATGACTAATATGGAAGAAATTGGGTAATATGTTGAGTAATGATGCAGAATGTATTTTTGGCTGAATGTCTCGCTGTTTCTGTTGTTCTGCTCAAAACAGAACAGCAAACTTCAAACACCGACAAAACAGAACCAGAGAAATATTTCTCCATCCCAAACCACTTCCTGTAAATCTTTCTGGATGGCCATCAAAATACTGCCGTTTCGTCAGAAGTAAGACAACTGAAGAATCAGGAGACTGAGACCAGGTTATAATAAAAAGAGTTTATTGGTTTATTGTGTGCACAAAGACAATCTGGGCTTTCTATAGTCTAAACAAAAGTTAAACAAAGCAGGCTTTTATACTGAGGTGCGAATGCAAGAGAAAAAGCGTAAGCCCATATAACTAATGCCCAAGGCTAAGATAAGAGAAAACATGAGCAAAGACAGAACATCATGACCCAAAGAACGGACATGTATACATCGATCAGCCATAACATTAAAACCACCTGCCTAATATTATGTAGGTTCCACTTTGTGCCGTCAAGACAGCTGTGACCCATTGAGGCATGGACTCCATAAGACCTCTGAAGGTGTGCTGTGGTATCTGGCACCAAGCCATTAGCAGCAGATCCTTTAAGTCCTGTAAGTTGCCAGGTGTGGCCTCCATGGATCGGACTTGTTTATACAGCACGTCCCACAGATGCTCGGATTGACCCAAGTCAACACCTTGAACTCTTTGTCATGTTCCTCAAACCACTCCTGAACAATTTTTGCAGTGTGGCCAGGTGTATTGTTCTGCTGAAAAAGGCCACTGCCATTAGGGAATACTGTTGTCATGAAAGGGTGTCTGCAACAATGTTTAGGTAGGTGATAGGTGTCTAAGTAACACCCACATGAATGCCAGGACCCAAGGTTTCCCAGCTGAACATTGCCCAGAGCATCACACTGGCTCTGCCAGCTTGCCTTCTTCCCATAGTGCATCCTGGTGCCATCTCATCCCCAGGTAAGCAACGCACACGCTCCCAACTGTCCAAAAGAAAATGTGATTCATCAGACCAGGCCAGCTTCTTCCATTGCTCTATGGTCCAGTTCTGATGCTCATATGCCCATCGTAGGCACTTTTGGTGGTGGACAGGGGACATTCTGACCGGTCTGCAGCTAACGCAGCCCCATACGCAGCAACCTGCAAGGCAGTGTGTTTTCTGACACCTTTCTTTTACAGTACCTCTTCTGTGGGATCAGTCCAGACGGGCTAGCCTTCGCTCCCTGCATACATCAGTGAGTTTTGGGCGCCCATGACCCTGTCGCTGGTTCACCGGTTGTCCTTCCTTGGACCATTTTGGTAGATACTAACCACAGCATACCGGGAACACCCCACATGACCTGCTGTTTTGGCGATGCTCTTGCCATCACAATTTGGCCCTCGTCAAAGTCCCTCATATCCTTACGCTTGCCTCTTTTTCCTGCTTCCAACACATCAGCTTTGAAAACTGACTGTTCACTTGCTGCCTAATATATCCCACCCCTTGACAGATGCCATTATAATGAGATAATCAATGTTATTCATATCACCTGTCAGTGGTTTTAATGTAATGGATAAATGGAGTATGTTGATATAAAGCTGTTTTTCCATGAATTAAAATAGAAACGTAATCGAAAGTGTCAGTGTCGCTGCAATGATGAATAACATGACTTTTTTTCTTTTTCTTGATCACTTGTTCATTCACTTTTCTCTTACCAAACTGCTGGTAGCTGAGGAAAGTTTTTGCTTAAATATTCCTGTGCATGTTATTACTACCGCTACACGCTGTGCTATTGTACTTACCTCTTACACGCGCTCCACTACTTAGCATGCCTTTGTGTGCATGTAAGAGCATGTGTATGGTAATAAAGTGTGATGAGGGTCAAGGCAAGAGATGCAGAAAGAGAGAATATATGTCATGGAGCATGAGTAACATGGTGTGTGCAAAAGCACTCATTTTACCTCAGTCCCTGTAGAGTAAGGTACTTAACAATACAACAATACCTAACAGTTCTAATTCCGCAGTCACTTTACTTCCAGTCTAGAGCTATTAAGTGTATGAATTCACATTCTTAAGTGTTTCTAAAACAAAACTAATAGACTCTTTAAACTAATGTGTGGTTGTATCATATTATTTCTAGGAAGTACATTTTTAAATAGGAAGTAAATTGGTCATCAGCTATTATCATTTATTTGTTTTTTAATATGAAAATAAGAAAATCTTTTTGCATCAAGCTCTTTCAGGAATACTTATGCTGCATTCGACTAAAACTCGTAATTTGGAATTTCCAACCTCCAACTAGAAAAAACGTTCAACACAGGTGAACGACACATCAAGTCGGGATGGTCTCCTCAACCCCGAGTTCAGCAAGTGACATGAAATCGACATGGCTCCGCAAAAGTAGCACTTCTTAGCTTTAAATGGGTTATACTATATGTACAAGGATTTGCTTTAGATCATTCGACATACAGACCCCCCCCCCCACACACACACCCACCCATCCCCATTAGCTCTGACATTTGGAGGTTAAAAATGACATAATTCCAAGTTCCGATTTCCGAGGTACATCAAATGCAGCATTAAGTTTTACCTACGTCTTGTGATGTAACAGTAATATTTAAAAGCATGCGAGCTGTGTAGTGCTGTAACTAAGCTTAGTGCTAACTGGCACAGCGCTGTGCAGCTGTCTGAACCTATAACCTGTTAAAGCAGCAGCCAGCCAAAACATTCAAACCATCAGTTTAATTGAAAACTACTCTCTGTGTGCCAGTTTAGTCCCAAGCGGAGATCCAATGCCTACTGCAAATCAGTTATTTTCTAAAGACTGTAAACTAGAGGTGTACACCGTGCTTCTAATTACATTTCTATCCCAATCTGCTGCAGCAGTTATTTCTCTTTGTACCCACTCCTCATTATATTTCCAAATGAATTTCCCGGAATACAAATCCTGTAATACATCACTGTAGAATGCAGCTTTCTTCGCATATTTAACGTGAGACATTTCCCGGAGTTTTCCCAAATCTTATTGTAAATGTATTAGCCAACGACTTGCTGAATTTTCTCTTTTCGAGGGCTCAAATATGATGTGCTACATCCCAGACTTTGTTAGAAGAGGATAATAATCAAAACTCTGCTTCTCTTAGTCTGTATTATATCACAGAGTGGTTGAATTCTTGAATCATCAGAAGGAGTGCATTCATTTTCTATGACAGCAGCTGTGACAGTAGTTCCAAGTTAATTATTTTAATGTGCTCGTTCTAATAATTCACAGGAACTTATACAGCGGACGTTCCATGTAATTTAAGACTAATAATAAATGAATGAAAAAAGGTTTTGTTTAATAAAGAAAACATAATCTGTTTTCTGACCCTTACGTAACATTTTAGGATGGAAAGTTTACGCTCTCTGCTTTCTCAGACATGACATGCTGCATTAATTAATTTATTTATTCTTGACTTATTACCTTGACTTGAACGAGTGACTGTTTATATATGCTAGAACATAAGCCATAACTGGAACGAACTTGTCATCTGGACGCGTGATAACATTTAAATCTAACTATAAACAATCAAAAAGCATGATGTGGAGTTCATTAGTAAACCTAAAAATGTATGTAATCATTGGCAGATCACCGTGGCACAAGCCAAGTAACTCATTTCAGTTCCCGCGCCTTCAGATTGTGTGTTATTCCTTACTTAATGCACGCAACTAGCAAACTAGCTTGCCATACTTTTACACTGCACTAGCTACCACTTTTTATCGCTCAGCTAGGTTTCCGGGTCATGGCACACTGGGGGAAGATAAGGCAGTCATTTCTGTATAAAAAAATAAATAATATCTAAATGTCTACCTGTAGGTTCTGTGTGCGAGCCCAGAAAGATGATAACCGAAGAGCGTATGGATAGATATAAATAAGGAGAAAGACAAGTTATACTGGTTTCATTTTCTTTTCTCTTACACACAACAATCACTGTGAAGGAGATCTTCTAGTTTAATATGTTGGTGCTTTCACCTGCTGTCCACATTTCCTTATCACTACTCTTTCCATCATTCTTTCCTGTCTGGCAGTTTTCTCACCTGCTTCTCTCTCTCTCTCTCTCTGTCTGTCTGTCTCTCTCTCTGTCCCTGTATAATAAGAATTTATATTCTTATTTATTATATTATATTCATATTTATTGTTTGTCTGTATCTTGGATAGCATATTTGTCTGTCTGTCTGTCTCTCCATCCCAACCTCTCTCTCTGTCTGTCTGTCTTTCTCTCTTTCTCTCTCTCTCTTTCTCTCTGTGTCTTTCTCTCTGTCCCTGTATAATATGAATTTATGCTCTTATTTATTATATTATATTCGTATTTATTGTTTGTCTGTATCTTGGACGGCATATTTGTCTGTCTGTTTGTCTCTCCATCCCAACCTCTCTCTCTGTCTGTCTTTCTCTCTCTCTCTCTCTCTCTCTCTCTCTCTTTCTCTCTCTGTGTGTCTCTCTCTCTCTCTGTCCCTGTATAATAAGAATTTATGCTCTTATTTATTATATTATATTCATATTTATTGTATGTCTTGGATGGCATATTTGTTTTCCTGTCTGTCTCTCTCTCTCTCTCTCTCTCTCTCTCTCTCTCTCTCTCTCTCTCTCTCTCTCTCCACTCTCACTCCCTCCCTCCATCCCAACCTCTCTCTCTCTCTCCCCCCTCCCCCCTCTGTCTGTCTTTCTGTATAACCTTGATGTAATTAAACATAGCTTGCATAATATTTAGTGTAACAGTGTGTATGTGCTTGCTCTTCGCTTATGGATTGTGAGAAAACATTGTAATTATTAATTATCACTATTAATATTAAATGGCACGAAACGTGTAGTGCTGGTATTTTATGGCTAGCCAGTGTGCATATATTTTTGACCAGACAGCCTTTACAAGCACATGGCAAAGGCTTTATAATGGATCCATTTCTTAATGCTATTAGGAGTCTCTGTAAATAAAAACACTGTAGAAGGCAAATGGCTAACATAATTTGTAGCAAATTTACTGGAAGAGACATTAATGTGACGTTATATTTACTTATGTACCTCGTCTGTTTATTTTGCAGCAGCAACAGACGATCTTGCAATTTATGAGTGAATATTTTCCATGACATTGACCATCCATTATTCAGTCCAAGGTTACACCCTCCTTGTGCAAACACGGCCGAGCGCTCCTGCTCGCTCCGCTCATCTTTTATTCAGCAGGCAGCAATAAATTAATACAAATCTGATATTCTGAAGTACTGCGTTGTAACAATGTACTGAGATGTTTTAATTACTGTTAGCCATTTTATTTTGGCAGGCTAACCTTTGATTTTATGAGTGTTTTCCTGATAGTGGGATTAACGTTCAGTGAGCTAACTGTAAATAGTATCCTTAAGCTCTTAAGGACAAGTAGGAAAAGGAAAGCTGTGTCTGGATCATTGCCGAGGAAATGGATTTTTTTTTTTTCCCTTCTCATTTTTCGCAGAATCTTCCAGGATGATCCTGAAACGTGCTGTCTGTAGTTTGCTCATTCTTGGAATTATCGAATCAGCCGATCATGTGGCAGTAGCACAGTGCGTAGAATCGTGCAGATACAGGTCAAGAGCTTCAGTTAATGTTCACAGTAACGTTAGAACGGGGGAAAAATGTGATCTCTGCGACCTTGACTGTGACATGGTTGTTGGTTCCACATGGACTTGAGTATTTCCTACACTCCTGGGACAACTGTCTGTCGAGTTTACACAGAATGGAGAGTTCTACCTTGTTGACGAGAGGTCAGAGGAGAATGGCCAGACTGGTTTGACCTGACAGGAAGTCTAGGGTAGCTCAAATAACCACTCGTTACAACCGTGGTGAGCAGAAAAGCATGATCCTAGTGTTTTATTTAGTAATATGTTTTCTCTTCGCCTTTTTGGTATCCTGTACGAACTTTAATAACCTTCTGTCTGACTTCGGAGCAGGGCAACAAAACATCTTTCTCTGATGCATCTTAGCCTCCGTTGTCCTTGATCTCCAAACAGACAAAGCCATGAACGTCTTCACTCTCAAAACATGAACGGAGATTCAAATAAAAAAGAATGACGAAACATCTTGTTTATCGGGGAGACTTCATTATACAAGGATTCAATAACTATCTCTGCTGCTGTTCAACTCAAGCACATGCACGCATACTTTATATCATTTTATTTAATTTTTATAATGGTCCTGGATACAGCTAATAACTTATTACGTTTATTTACAGTCCCGACCTCAGTCTCGCAGCATTCCTGACCTTCGTAAGGGTAATCAAGCCCAGAAAAAAAAACAAAAAAAACACGCTGACTAAACGCTAATGTTACTGATTGCAGCTATGGCTGAATCGTAACCAGCTTCCAGTATTTATTTTTTTTTCCACCGTGAAGACATAGCGTGTACACGACACTCTTAACCTATGTCTGGCCACGCCCACTTCCCGCCCTTCCCTCAGAGCCACACGTGATACTATCGTAAATCGGAGCTAGTTAGGGGGCACGGTAGAACCATGGCACATTACACATGATCTCACAAGCCTAATCCTGAGATTCCTATTTAAGGAGCCACCACTCATCTCACACTGACAAAAGCATCAAAGCCCTGACTGTCAAGAGTGAATTGAATGAGTAACTACGCTACGTCTGCATGCAGTCGTTCAAGATCCATTTATTAATACAGCCACTAAAATCACAGGCACTAAAGGATCGGTTTTTGTCACTTATCCCTCCTCTCGCATCATCACAGGGTCTTTCCGGCAAGAAGCGAAATGGCTCGCACATTGCAGAAACTAAGAGGGGACTGGCTGATCGTTTTGTCGAGCATCTTCGCACCATCAGAATGAAGGATTTCGATGGATTTCACATTTAATGATATCTCTGTTTGTGTCGCTAGTTGTTATGGGAGCAATGACGTGAGGAGAAAGAGCTCATTTTCACTTTCAGAGCTTTGGAGCCCCTTGGAATGAATGTCATTGAAATCGATGATGTAATTGTTGTAGTCAAAACTTGGCATTCGTTCCATGGGGTTCTCCTCGCTACATTTCCTCAATTTGTTGCTTCAGTAGCAACAACTAGCGATGCAGAGAAGGATGCCATTAATGTTGATTGCTGTTGATGTGGCTCGCCCCTGGGAAGGTTCTTTCTGATGGTACGGAGGCGCTCGACAAAACGATCAGCTGGTCTCCTCTTGGTTTGTCCGATGTTCAGCTGAGGTCACGTCTTGCAGGAACGACCCTGTGGTGATGCCCAAGGAGTGATGAATGCCAAATCGGATGCTTTAGGGCCTGTGATTTTAGTGGCTGCATTGATTCATTTGCATCTGGCCTTTTGCTTGTGTTCTATTTTGTGTGAGCGCCAGTTTGCTTATGTAATTGAAGGTGTTTGTATATCTCGGTAGCCTGTACCCACAGGTGTGTGTGTGTGTGTGTGTGTTGTCAGGGTGATGAATGTTTGGCCAGGCTACAGTGGACAAGAGCCTCTGGCGTTGCTACAGTGATGGACGAGGGGCACCAGGACTGTGGCACTTCTTGCTGTGCCAGTCATAACCTTGTGCCACACACACACACACACACACACACACACACACACACGTATAGAGAGGTTTTCTTTCTCTGTCTCTTGCTGTTTTTTTTTTTCCTTTCCTTTGCCTGTCAGGTTCTCATAATAACACGCACTAACAAACTTTTTATGAAACAAGTGTGCTCTCAGCAGAGGACATTGTTTTGCATCACTCTGGTTTGGTTACCATCAAACCAAAATTAGTGTAGAAAAGAAAAATAATAGTGACATTCTGCATGCTTTCTTATTCTTTAGAATATCCCTTCTCTCAAATTCTTCTAAAGGAAAGTACCACGGCACCCTAACACGCTTAAAAAAAAAAAAAATCCCTAAAGGCTCAGCTCCATCTAGATAAATGTCGTGTGAGAGGTGTCTGGAAACTGTCCTCGGCGAGGCTCCCAGGAGTGACAAGCAGACAAAAGAGAACGAGGGAGGCAGGGGGAGAGCAGAAAGGAAGAAAGAAAGAAAGCAGAGAACATTTTCAGTATTTTTATTGTCAGCGGTGCAGCAGGCAACAACCTGGTTTCTAGTAGAGGCGATTTACACACTTGTGCTAGAGAGCGAAACATGTATACTAGAAAAGACGCACATAAAAAAAGAAAGAATGAGCTTGGAGATTAAAAAAAAAAAAAAAAAAAAGCAGGCTATGAATCACAGCATGGCTGTTTTCAGGAAAGCCGTCGTCTTCTGTTCTGCGTTTAAGCACGAGTCCTGAGTGTGCATTCTCCATACAGCTGAGATATCACTCTGTCATGTTTCTTTTTCATCAAAACACAACACGGCTGTCTCTTCTCTTTACATCTCAGGAGCTGTCTCTATTTTCCTTGCCGCTTGTAATGCTCATGTGCTCAGTGATTTATAATGAGTGGATAATTAGCCTCACACAGCTTGTTATTAAAGTACTGAGACAGATGTTGCACGCAGGTTGTTTCTTCTCTTCATAATGCCCCCGTTTATTGTTTGACCAGCCTTCATAATCACTTCTCATCGCTGAGTAGCTGGTTATTTTTTTTTTTTTTTAATTGAACATCACAGCTCCAGGGTTGGATCCTGAGCTCGAGTTTCCACTTCCCAAAAACGTGCCTGTGTGCGAATTGGTGTCTCTAAATCACCCCAAAGTGTGAAAGACTGTGCGAATGTGTGTGTGTGTGTGGTGCTCTGAGACGGACCGGCGTCCCATCCGGGTGCATTCCGAATGACTAAATGAACGAGGGACTAATTGATGGAGTTTAAAACAACTCCAGAAATGCTACTATTAACGCTTTAACACTTGTAACACTTTACCACTGTTTTTCTACCCCGCAGGCGTGACGATGAGGAAGTTTGCATACTGTAAAGTGGTACTGGCTACGTCTCTGGTTTGGGTGATGCTGGATATGTTCATCCTTCTGTACTTCAGCGAGTGCAACAAGTGCGACGACAAGAAAGAGAGGGGACTCCCAGGCAGAGAAGGTGTGTATATCAGCATGCACACACTGGGCCTCATCGAGTAAAGTTGTGCGTAAATGTTTTCGTAAGCCAAACCGAACTACAGACTTACGCCACATTTGCAAAAGTTTCGTAAAAGTTTCTTCGCGTTTGTGTGTGTGTGTTGATAAATGACCAGGCATGTGCACACCACAGCTGAGTTGCGTTTGTAGTGGCCACAAACCTCAAAAAAAAAAAAAAAGAAAAGGCCAAGTTCATGGCTTCATTCTGCAGTGGAAAATTTTCGCTACTAAAAAAAAAAAAAAAAAGAAGAATTTCGCAAAAGTTTACGCACTTTTGACCCACAGCACAAAAGACCAAAATATGGAAAGAAATTATGAGATGATTTTGGTGTCATCCATCCAGCACAATATAAGTGAGGTTTAAAAAAAAAAAAAAAAATAGAGTGACCAAAACACTGAGTCAAAAAAAAAAGTATTAAAAAAGTATGAAAAAGTATGAAAAAGTTATTTCATTGACAACTCAGGGAGCTACTGATTTTATATATATATATATATATATATATATATATACACTATATTACCAAAAGTATTCGGTCACCCATCCAAATGATCA
>CM075024.1:7043851-7069709 GCA_037576675.1 Pangasius sanitwongsei | reverse complement strand
ATGGGATGGCACTTAAGTTCATATGTGAGTCAAGGCAGGTGACCGAATACTTTTGGTAATATAGTGTATATTAGTTGAGACCAATAATATTTTATCAGATTTTTGGGTGCGTTACATTCCAAAACGATCAGAAGTTCACAGGACATGCTCTCAGAATCTACTACAAAGCTGGGACTTAGTGTTGCTGTGAGTCAAAATGGGGTCTTTTGAGCGGTATTTCATTATAATTCCAGTATAGTTTTCTTTTAATAAGGATGTAAACGCTCTTTACAACTGTGCTGAGTAGAAAAGCATCTCAAAACACAAGTGTTTTTCAATCTTCAGCTGTCTGATGCTGGTGTCTTCTGACCTGCCTCTAGATGTTTGTGTGTGACTAGCTGCTATTGATTTGTTTTTAACTGTATACATAAGCTATATAGCATTTACAGTTTATTTTAATATTAACTCTCAGGGCAACATCCAGGCCCATTGGCACCTTGAGTCTTTTAACAATGAAATGATGCATATAACATGCCGTGAACAGCACACTTTATGCCACGGCACCTCTTTCAGGACACAGAGCTGCCCAGGAGTGTGAAAATAAATGTCTGTCTGACTTTCAGTAAGGAGGCCATGTCGTCTGGAACATGAATTACTCATACACTTGAGAAGCAAGGGACCTCACAAATCGCAAAGTGGGCTCATAATTCAGCACTGAGCACGGCAGAATACCTTGGCAAGCTTGCAGCTCCATAGACACTGAGGCATTAGGATGTAAGATACGGAGGACCAAGCCAGCTCTAGCATCCTGCCCGAGATCCTGTACTGTTCACATTAGCATGAAATACTGTGCAATTAATGGCAGTCCAGCAGAATTAGCCTTGATGAGAAATGAATAGGTTCTACAGTACTAAATCACAATGTTTTGCAGTGTAGTGCAACACACTGTAAATCCTGATCTAGTAAATACTCACAGGGGTGGACAAACCACTAGCCTGGGTGTTTGGGCTCTCAGATTTTTTTTATTTTTTTTTTTTTTATTTGTAGCTGCCCGGCAGAGAAGCAGGTTCAGAAGGATGCTGATATAGCACTCCCTAGCACTAGAGAAAGTAAAAATCAGTCAAATCAGTCATTGATTGGCTCGATCCTACGATGAAACATTCCTATCCTGATGGGTGTGGTAAGTTCCATGATGACTCCGCATCCCATCCACCGGGCCCGAGAGCTCACTGAACGGTTTTATGAGAATGAAAATGGTCTAAAGCGTAAATTATGGCCTTTACACGCAGATCTCATCCAGCCGGACACCTATTGGAGAGCCGTATTAGAAAGCACTCTCCACCACCATCAGAACGGCTGAAGAGATACTGCATCTTTTGGAAGACACTTGTAGAATCAGTACCACGGTGCATTGAAGCTCTTCTGGTGGCGTGTGATGGCCCAACACACTTTTCTTGTAATTCGGCCCATGTCTGTAGCTAGCATCTGTGTACATGTGTAAAGTGCAGTACAGCGCCAGCTGTGATACGTCATTTGCGTTATAGCTCGCAGTTTCCTTGCAAACCAGACTCGAAATGTCTCTATGTGCGATGCGAGTAGAGAACACTACGGCTCAGGGCTGAAATATCAGACACAGACTTGCGTCGTGTCCAGGGCAGAAACATGATATGCTTATCAGGAGAGGAAAGAAGTACGACTACACAATGATTTAAATACTTGCTCATTTTCTTTGACTACAGCCATGTACACATCGCTCATCTGTATGTTAATGCACTTAACTAGCCAGCGAGTCCATCACATACTCTTAGGCTAAATTAGGTTAGCGAGCAATTTTAGCCTAGTTAATTAGTTTTCCATGCAACCAGAACACTAGGACTGGGCAGCACACTGGTGGGGATTTCTGTCCAATCTTTGCTGCATTAAATATATCCTTAATCATCATTTTATCATCTTCTGGAATTGCTTCATCCTGCTCAGGGTCACAGTAAGTTCAGAGACTAATATATTGGATTATCAGATATGTAACATGCAAAACGTTGTCCCTAACCAAAGTATTTGATGACGTCACTTCCAAATTACAGTAGACCTTTGGCAATCACTTGTGTACCCGTAACTGACAGTTATTTGGCGGTCAGTTTAATTCTCAGCTTCTTGTAATAAAAAAAAAAAAAGTCCCACAATTCTTTACTTTTGGCCTCTGTAGATTGTGCTATGTAGCTGCAAATTACAACCTTTTTGCGCCTTGGAAAGATGGTTAGATCATAGCTCCCTCTCTCCCAACAATCACTGTCTTGCGAGACCATTTTATTTTCCTTCCACACAAAACACCTCTGTCAGCTATGCATCAGTTCCCTCTATTTTTTTATTTTTTCTTAATGATGCACACTCACCACAGGGATCTGGATTTAAAAACTTTATTTCACAGGTTCATATTTAACAAAGTATGACAACCAAGCCATAATTAGCATTTCCCTTCTGTAGTCACCGGGTTATTTTTCCTCACAGACACAATGTGACTCTTCTCTAGTGGCTTATGAAATGGAAGGAAAGATAGCATCCTTATCAAAGAAGGAATCGTGTTAATATGATCTGGAATCTAGTCAAGACAGCACAGATGTTGCTCACCAGATCACTCATGCGAATGAGCTGTATTCGTTGCTGTGCGAAACTTGTGCGATTACTCAGCGGTTTGCGAGGAAATCTTTTGGAAATTGGTGTTGGTCATTTGGGAAATGTATCTGTTTCTGAACTTCAAACTATGACTCAAAAGTGCTGAGAAGCCTGACCCTTTCAGCTTATTATATTTTTATACTAAAAACCCCTTGGACATGTTTATGCATATGTTCTATAATTGCGTCAGCAGCACTGATGTTTCCTTCCATGAGTGTGAGTCAAACTGATGTTATTTTCTCATATCATTTCATTTCCATTTCGTATGATGGATACTGTAGTGACCTGAACAGAGATTGACCGCTTGAAGGTTCTCTGATCCTCGAATCCCATTGCCATCCCAATCCTTTACCCATGATTCCTACCTGTATGACATTACACTCGTCTGATTCACCGTTCATCGTCGTGAAGTTGTGTATAAATTACTGGCTAATTGATGTTTGGACCCAAAATCCATCGTCACACGATAGGAAGTGGTAGCTCAGTGGTTAAGACGTTAGACTCCTGCTCGGAAGGTTGAGAGTTCAAATCCCAGCGCCACCAAGCTGCCACTGCTGGGCCCTTGAGCAAGACCCTTAACCCTTAACTGCTCAGTTGTATCAATGAGATAATTGTAAGTCGCTCTGGATAAGGGCGTCTGCCAAATGCAGTAAATATCACACATAACTTTTGCATTTTTATTAGGCTTCTGCTATGGCTTAGTAATTACAAATTTAAAAACATCTAGCCTTATTATTTATTTATTTATTTATTTATTTATTTATGTTAATTTCACAAATAATTTTTATCCTGAGCATCTTGAAAGTGAGGTAGAATCAAAACTATAGGCCGTAAAGAGATGGTGACTTCAGTTCAAAACTACCCATATGAACACAGGGAAAGTTCCTCATATTCAATATTTTATTAAAACTCACCTGCGTGTAGTCAGTGCCTCCTAACTTGCCAGATTTTTCTTGTGAAGAAGCATGCGAGACGGGGTTTTTTGCTTGGCTTTAAACCTGAAAAAACTGGGGGATAGAAAATGCAGACTGAAGTAGCAAGTTATGATTTGAAAATGAAACGATAAAAAAAAGACTAATACGATAAAATGTAACCTAAACAATATGTATTAATAATATATAGTTTAACAATTTAACTATAGGGCTTCTAACCACATTATTTGGCAGCTTATAAAATAGCACTTGATCCAGCACATCGTATTATTTTGCATTTTATGTGTGCAGACAGTTAATACAACTTAAGGTAAACACAAGATACTAAATGTACAAAACTGTATGAATGAATATCCCAAGCTTTTCTGTAATCGCCATTGTGGTAGGGTTTACTATTGTTAAAGCGCCATGTAAAGTTTAAAATTATTTAAACTGTTAAGCTAATTTGAATTGTAAACATGCCGCAATAGGGTTTTTTTGCGTAATTGATTTTGCGTGCGTTTGCGTCCTTTTACACTTTTTGACCACTTCAATAAGACAGACATTATTCTAACCTTGTGGATATATTTAAGCAATATTGCCCGGGCAAGAGTGCGGTTATGATGAATATCGCCCCGGCTGTAGTTACCTACGATATTCAGTATAACCGCTTGATTGCGAGCGCGATATTGCTTTTATACAACAGTTTTGGAAACAAGAAATTGATATCAAGTAAGTGACATTTTGGACACAATATGGCCAAATGTTTTTTTTTTTTTTTTTTTTTTTTTTGCTCCACTAGCTGAAATAGTTCCAGAAGAAATATTCCACACTACTCACTTTATAGCCCATCGGCTGGCTGGCTATCTAGCTTACGTTGATTTGTACGTTCCTGATACAAGTGCTTCCAGTAAAATTGGAATATTATAAGCCAAAAGTTATATTCTTGAAAAGTATCATTTGCCATGTCCGCTGATGACGTCGCTAACACTACTGTAGTAGCGGTTTCGAACTAGGAAGTGGAATTTTTACATGGTGAACACAGACAAGTGGAGCGTCACACACAATGAAACGTCCCAGCGTGGTTGTGGGAAATATATGCACTTTTGGAACGCCAATCGACCAATCAAATTAGTGGACCGGAACTAACTATTGTATAATGATATATATTTCATTGGAATCACGTTAGTTCATTAACTCTTTCTCACTGCTGCATGCAAACACTGCTCATTAAAACAATCGGTTAAGAACAAGTGAACATAACATCCAGGCTACCTCGTGATAACTTGTCCATCTTAAACGGTATAATCACTGAGCTGCTAGGACAGGAACGAATCGTGTGAGGTTCTCAGTTGCTATGGATTTGGTAGAGGATTGCAGAGGATGAAAGGATGGCCTGATAACTGTAAAGGCTATTATCTTTAATCTGATGTTTTGTAGTTTGTGGTAAAGTGCTGACTCCCTTTGGGACTTCATTGTAGCCCTCGAGTCGCACCAGATGCAGCACATTTTCAGTCTTTTCCAGCTCACAGGATGGCTGAGTCAGCTAATTGGCTCTATGTGGCTGAAATGCTTTAGAGCTGGACTAGAACAAAAATGCAGACTGTCTACAAGTCGTCAGGAGCACATTCGAATGCTTCACGCCGAGTGTTTTTGACGGCTTTGGGATTTACAGATTGGTTCTAGGGATGGACAAATGATAAACCCATTAGCTAGCTCGCTGGGCAGACTCCCATGTGCTGCCCAGTCTCGTGTTTTTGGCTGCCCATGAACCTCATTCGCTAGGCTAAAAACTGGTTGCTATTGTAATTTAACTCCAGTATGACAAAATAGTTAGATATTTAAGTGTGTTAAATACAGACTAAAGAGTGAGTTCTTGAATTCCTAGGGAGGGGGTGATACTACACAGCTGTAGTCTGTAACCTCTCTGACAGTTCCTCGACCTCAGCTACATCACTCGAGTTTATAATTGGTGCATTCAGATGCTATTTTTTTTCGTACCTGCCCGTGATATTTTCTAACAAATTTAGTTGGGTCTATTTCTCAAAATATAAACAAGCTAGTAGCCTGTTGTGTTGAACATGGTTTTCATTATCCTGTGAGCTGCATTTCTGACACTCGTTTGCACCCACATAAAAAACTAAAAAAAAAAAAAAAAAAAACTCCCGCTTGCACAAATTTTTTGTATCCCATGGGATCCCAGTCCCGAGACACGCCAACAGTCTCAACCCACTGCACTGTGAACTTTCTAGCAAGCTTTCTGGCAAAAAAACAAATAAAAAACAAATAGTATACCTCCTAGTAATATAATATAATAAAGTATATAATATAGTAGTATTTTTTTTTTTTAACAAAAATATTGTTACTGCACAATTTGATGCTGAGCTTCTTTTTTAATGCACAATACTGTAAACACACACACACACACACACACACACACACACAGCATAAAGACAGTCAGGATTAAAGAGGCGGAGACATTAACATGCTAAAGATAACATAATCTCTTTGCCAGTGCTGAAAATCTGACCTTAATCTCACTAAAGCATTCATTTGGCCTTAAGTAATCATCAAAGCTCAATACAAGATCTCACACACACACACACACGCACACACACACACGGCTAGTGTTTTTTCCTGCTGAACCCCAAACATTGGTCTTTAAGAGATTTACAGATTATAGATTATAGACACATAGATTATTTGTTAGTCGTTGTACCAACCCAAATCATTTAGGTAGCAAGCTGTGTGTTTCGCCATCTCGTTAAAGCAGTTATCTTGTAATTTATTTAGTGAAAATGGATATTTTCAGCTTATCCAGTATTCTGGATCTTTATTAAGTTTTCTGAGCATGGCGCATTTTCCAGCATTTTCCTTTATCAGGCTTGACGTATTTGGCACGGGCCACGCTGCTCCACAAACACAGCGATCTCTGCATGAACCCCACCTCAGTCTTCAACACGCATCAAGTAACGAGAGCCGATTTCACTGCAGCAGTTCTACATATCCAGGCGATATTCTACAGGCTGCAGTTCCAGTTCTAATTATTATTATTATTTTTTTTTTTTTACCCACGAGCAACCTAATCACAGCGCAAAGCCTTGTGATAACGGCGAAGCTTCACTGGCAGGCGGCCTGACCCGAGTCTGATTCAGCAGCAGCGCACACAGAACACAATATCCCAAAGTTTTACCCTTCCCAACCTTGACGGAGGTGTCTGCAGCAGACCTGATATACATATCCCATAATACAGCGCATGCATTATGCATTATTAGTGCATTTGTGGAATTAGCTGCAGCAGAGTGCAAATGTTTGCGCATCCTCAGGACAAGATGAAGAACAGCAAGACTGTTCATTTTTTCACAAATGTTCCCTTATTGAGCAAAAAATGCACAAATAGTGTGTTGCCGTATTATCAGCGATAATATGATATGAGTAAGGAATAAAACAAACTTCAATATAGAACTGAACAGTTTTACTGTTGAAGACTTTTGTGTAATTCTCTGTTAAATATTTCCCCATCATTATTATTTATTATTGTCCGTAACTCACACGAAGGACCTCAGCAGTAAAATCAGTACGAAATCTGTAAATATTTTATGTGTAATATTCACCTTCAGCATTGACCTGTATTAATAAGTACCGCACGGCTGTTTAACTGAAAATGGAGTTAACGTGCTGTACATTCTCCCATCGTTATTGTTTGCCACCAAAGAATTAACAGGAAATACTGCACGACAGTTTGATTAAAAATAAAAGGGTGGTCTCTAACTGTTGTACAGTGGTGTAGCTTTCCTTTCATTCAGAAATACACCATGAAAATATGAATTAGATGATACTTTTATTGAATATGTACAACAAAAAATTAACAATGAAAAGGAGGACAATGTAAAAAATAAAAAATAAAAAAAAATAAATAAATAAAAAATCCGTAAAAAATGAAATGTTAAACAGTAGAAAAATATTAGCAAATCAGCCGTTTGTTATTTTAAAAAATAAAAACTCTTTTTATAAAAAAAAAAACTGTCCCAACAATCTTCCTGAAACGTGTATTGCGATATAATCTATGATGATATGGATATAATAGCGTCATATCGCCCAGCCCCGGTTTACACCACAGCTAGCATTATAGGCCGTGACTGTTCATCTAAAATTCATAAAGGTCCACTTACATAAAATTCCCAGTAAGCTACTAACATGACTGAATGTGGCGATTTTTAATATTGTTAATGAATAGATAATGGCTGTAAAGAAGTCAGTTTGAAGTGGTTGTTTTGTTTCAAAGCAGCGTTTTATGTCACCTCTCTGGAATTTTCTTGATTATGATGCAGGGAGAATAAACGCAAACTTTTTTGTTTATTCGTCTTTAGTCTGTTTTTTAACTGCCGACTTTTTTTTTTTTTTTTTTTTTTTTTTTTTTTAAATCATGCTGTTGTGTCGTTAGACTGCTAATCAGACCAGCGAAGGAAAATCAAATGAAAAATCTATGAAAACGACCTGTAGCTAGTCTCATCTGATGAGCTGTGCTTGGCTAAATAATTTGTATAAGTGCATGCGACTGGATAAACAGCAGCACAGTATCTGCTGCAGGAGCTGCACTGGTTCATGTTTATAATACTAGACTCGCTGAACTATGACCGCGTTTTTAATTTTGTTTTGGAGCTTCTCTACGGTTCTTTACCCCCCCCCCCACCCCAAATGTTGGGTTCGGGCCGCTGTAATACTTTTAGTGGGTCCTTTAAACTAAATGCAAGAAAACATACACTTCTAGTGCACATGTTGTATTACACTGCCGTCATTTGTCATTGTGTTCTGTGAGCTGGAGACATCTAAGTTAGACCTAATGAGTGCGTTTACGTGGACAATAACAATCTGATCGTTATTTGGTTTCTTCCAGAGGTGGTCCCGAGGCCTCATGAAGGTCCGGGTGAAATGGGGAAGCCGGTGGTGATTCCCAAAGAGCAGCAGGAGAAGATGAAGGAGATGTTCAAGATCAACCAGTTCAACCTGATGGCCAGCGAGATGATCGCACTCAACCGTTCACTGCCCGACGTTCGGCTTGAAGGGTACGTAAGTGTGTGTGTGTGTGTGTGTGTGTGGCACCAGAGATGTATTGATCGTATCAGCACTTTTGATTGACTTAGCCGTGTGAGCATGGACCATGACTTCAGCCTGATGGCGCTGTATTGTCTGAGGCCTCTAGCATAATTGAAGTTGTGTGTGTGTGTGTCCATGTGGATCGGTGTGTGTGCATGTGTTTGTGTGTGCGTGTGTGTGTTTTTGCGTGTGAACATGTTTTTTTTTTTTTTTTTTTTTTTTTTTTTTATCTTGGTGAGTACAAAGGACAGATTCCTGACAAGGATTGAAAAATGTGGCAGTTTTGGCCTTGTGGTTATTTGGCTGGTCCCTACAAGCATTAAAGTGCATTTTAAAAAAAAAACTGCAGGTTTTTAAAAAAAAAAAAAAAAAAAAAAAACAATGCAAAGAACCAAAAGGTTTATTCTTGGTTACTCAGGTTGTGGTTAGGGGTTAGATTTAGGTGTAGCGTAGACTTAATTAGCTGCATTAATAATTATATAGACGGAAGGTCCTCATAAGGAGAATATGACACGAGTGTGTGTGTGTGTGTGTGTGTGTGTGTGTGTGTGTGTGTGTAGCAGGCGTAGCAAGCGGAATGCAAACACTGGTCCATGAAATGTGTTTACTTTTTCTCCCACTACTTAATTACCAGACGGCTTTTCCATCCTTTCCGCCTCGTTCGAAAAAAAAAAAAAAAAGTCCAACAGAATTGACACATTCAATTAAAAGATAAGAGTGTGCCAATTACAAAGTTACAGGCTGCGCTTACCATCAAACTTCCTCTCTCTGCCTCTTCCGTCTCTCCCTGGCAGACAGATAAGCCAGCGATAAAAACATTGTGCGCCTGTTTAGATCCACTCGGGTAAAATGCGGAGCGTAGGTGTGAATCTGACATGCCCTTTATTTCATTGTGAACTTTGTGGCCTGGTTCTGGCAGCACTGAATGCCAGTTTGGCTCAAGTGCAGCCTCTGTGCCTAATGTGCCAACCATCAATCAGCTCAGATCTCTTAGAAGCAAAGCCAACCTGTTGGCACAGGTTAGTCTCTGTGTGTGTGTGTGTGTGTGTGTGTGTGTGTGTGTGTGAGAGATGTTGTTGTACGTTTCTCCCTGGCATCTGTGTGTGCGTGTGTGACTTGGGCTTGGCGCGACTCCCAGCTGTGGATTCTGACTGATATTTAAACATCGCTGATCTGCATGCAGGTGGCAAATACTGCCTTTGAGCACAGCGGAGTAGAAAAGGTCAAACAATTGTGTTTGCTTATGTAAAGCAGAGGTGCCAAGAACTCCAGTTTAGCCGTAGCATTTATGAATTTTTGACCCCCAGCTACGATGATACGGGAGACACTTGAAAAAGTTTTTTTTTTTTTCTTCTGCTTTTGAAAAATGAATATTTATTGAATAAAAATGACCTGGTGGAAAATCCAGCTCAGTGCAGGATATATGAGATGCATTTCCTTTCACTTCTCGCTGGCTTTACGCGGGTGAACTTTCACTTGTGAGTTTATCAGCCAGTAGAAAAGAAGTGGGCGGGGCTGTGTTGTCTTGGTTAAAATGAATAAATAAACAAATAAGCAGGAGGTCCTTATTATTAAGTAGCCCTCACAATGGACTTTTACCTCGCTGTTTTTTTTTTTTTTTTTTTTTTTTACTGTTCCTTGGGGTACATCTAAAATAAATAAATAGAAACTAGGTAGCTAGCTAATGTTATCATTACTGCTTGTAATTGGCTGATTTGCTGAAATTCGATCTATTGTGGCAGTGGTCTCATATCCAACAGGACCAACAATGCAACTCAGTGGTATCTTGTTGGGGGAAAAAAAAAAGAGATTTCTGGCTGGATCTGAGCAAGGGAAATTGGATGGTAGAAAGTGCTTTTCTTTTCTTTTCTTAAGTAAATGAAAGAAATGGGTAGTCTATGCTGTGCAATTCTGTCATACGCTTCATAACTGTTTTATTATTACATATTTTGTTTGACTTTTTTATGGTTAAAATGTTGCCTCTACAAAAAAAAAAATAATAACAACAAAAAAAAGGTTAATCAGCAGTCATTATCTTACGTACGGTTGTAGACAGTTTATTGTATAATATGGACATGGGCTGGGCTGCACACCGGACATGCGCTTCTGATCATTTTGTAACTGTTTTAGTAACCAAAAAAATAAGCTTTTACACTCAACTGGCTGCATAGAAATCCAAACATTTCTGCAGGAAAAAAATAGTTCAACCCATACATTTAATTTTTTATACTGTAAGCCCGGAGCCACTTCATCCACCCATACACACTAGGGTTTTTGTGGTAAAGTTGTGTTTTGTAGGATTTTATTGTTAGCAGTGTTGGAACATCTGGTATAAGACAAGGATGTTTTGGTGTGTGTGTGTGTGTGTGTGTGTGTGTGTCTTTTGTGGGAAAGGAAGGAGTGGCACCAGAATGTATGGACCCCATCCACAATTTTTTTTTTTTTTTTTCTATTTTGGTTTTTTTTTTCTTTTTTTTTTTTTTAACCAACGTTGTTTGAATTTGAATTTCCAGCACCTGCAAAATGCTGTTATAGTGTGGATGTGGGAAACTAGAGCTTTTTAAAACCATTGCTGTCTGCCATCCTGTGATTGTCCTGATTTGTTGTATAATTCCAGCACCAACACATCCAGAAATACACAGTGTGTCAAATTAACTGTTGGGTTTTTTTTTGTTTGTTTGTTTGTTTTTTTTGCTATCGGCTATGTTCGCGCTTTAAAATAGAACAGTAAAACACAGCATTCTCCTGCGCGAGACACAGGACTGCATAGAGCTGCTGTACGACTGACTTCTCTGTGCCCATGCCAAGTGGCTTGGCTTAGGATAATTGGACCAATTTTGGTCCCGGCGATCGCAGCAGGCTTCCTGATTGCAGGCTGATGTTAAATGATCATCTTCCCAGATTGTCCAGGGGTGTGTGTGTCTAGAATCTCACCGTCTCAAATCAACTCACAGTCAAGTTGTGGCCATGCCATTCTAAACTGGAAATATTAAATAATGTTCAATATTTGTGTCTCAGTGTCTGTAGCGCAGGGGATCGGCAGTCTGTGTGATATAATAATCCTATCCGTATCTGGATGCCATGCATAGAAGACCAGTAGGCAATGGGCTGAACAGAAGTTAATGTTTGCAGAAGTTGGGACAAGCATGGCAGCTAGCTAAATAGCTGTCCCCTTTTTTTTTTTTTTTTTCCCCTGCAAAGTGCACACACCACTACTTGCCATCTGCCATGTTTGTTTTGTTCATAAGATATATTTGTTAGCAAGAATTTCAGGAGCCAAATGTCTGTATAAACGTGGATAAAGCCTTAGAGAAAGTGTCACGACTGCAGATTTCATCTCCCAGTGGCGTACTTTGAGCTTAAATACTGCATGATTTGACTCGGATTTGTTCGCTCGGTTTTTTTTTTGCTCAATTTGTTTTTGTTGCAGCCAATCGGAGAGAGAGAAAGTGACAGGTAAGCTGGCCGCTAACATGCTCGTCCTTGAGAAATGGTTGTTTTGTGTGTGTGCAGTCTAGACTTCACAGCCAAAGAGCTCGAGGCTTCATTTTCCTCACAATTTGACTCCTCTGGATGGCCTGAAAAGGCGCGACCATGGAAACAAGTTTGCCATGACAACAAGGTCACAAGGGCTTCCCTTGCCAAGAGAGGCAAAGACTGTCTATAAACGCTGGCTTAATTATCTTTCCCATGGCACACACCTCAAAGGTGAGGTAAGCCTTTTTCTGTAGTCTCTAGTTTTCCAAAAGTTTCCCCTCCACAGGGGGAAATGTGAAGTGCTGGACATGGACACTTGGGGGCTGATCTTTTTTCTGACTTTTTGACCTTTGTTTTGACACCATTAAACACACTTGCTTGTACAGCTATCAAACATGAATGTATAATACCTAAAACAGACAACGTCACGATAAGTTCCACCATCTTGAAATGGTAGAAATCACATGACAATGATACATCAGCTTTTTTGGAAAGGCTTCGCTTTCCATCGTCCAGGCTGGGCCGATTCCAGTAGATGTGTTGTAGTCGAAATTAAAATGCCACAAATTGTTGTAGTGGCATTTTAGACAATGCGGATTTGTCTTGAAACGTACCTGTGTTTGTTAGGACTAGGCCAGGTTTGTTTCAAACACATGTTCTACGTATGGGAATACACACTGAGTTGTGTGGTGCACTCACAGGTCACGACAGGTGTTTGGCACTAGTCCTGCATCGCATCAATCTACTGTGCATGTACAAGTCTGACAGAAGTCTTTGGACCTTTTATTTTTGACTATGGCAGTGTCAATTCTAAGAGCTAATTTGGATTTTTGCCTTAGTTTTAGTTTTTAATGGCAGTACATGCTAATATTCTAAAAGGTAACTGTGCTAATAAAAGTATTGATTTTTAAATCTTTGCTTTTGTGAGCTATATTTTTTGCCCCTCAGTATTATGGTTGGTTTGTTGTTTTGTTCGATGGCTGATTTGTTTTGTTAATTAGATGGTTGGTTGTTGGTTAAGTTGTTGGTTGGTTTATTTGTTCATTGATTGATTGGCTCTTCTGTTAGTTGGTGGTTTGTTTGGTTCACTTGTCTGTCGGTTGGTGGGTTTGTTAGTTGGTTTAGTGGTTTTGTATGTTGGTTGGTTTTGTTTCTTTCATTGTTGGTTTGTTCTTTGGTTGGTTTGTTTGTTAGTAGGTTGGTTTGTTTATTGGTTGGTTGGTTGGTTTGTTCTCTGGTTTGTTGTTTGTTTGGTTTGTTAAGTGGTTGGTGGTTTTGTTTCTTTGGTTGTTTGGTTGGTTTGTTCTCTGGTTGGTTGGTTGTTTGGTTTGTTCTCTGGTTGGTTGTTTGGTTTGTTCTCTGGTTGGTTGGTTGTTTGGTTTGTTCTCTGGTTGGTTGTTTGGTTTGTTCTTTGGTTGGTTGGTTGGTTGTTTTGTTGGTTTTTTTGTCTTGTTCGTTGGTTAGTTCATTTGTTTATTGGTTGTTTGATTCATTTGTTGGTTTTATCTGCTACAGTAAGAATATCACAAAGATACTTGTCTATACATTTGAGGTTTTTTTTTTTAAAGAATGGTGGGAAGTTAGCCTGTCAATATATCTTATTAACATCATCAATTTTTGGTTTTCAGTTTGTATTCTCAGTCACCCAGCATATGCAGTTTCCTTTTGGTCCTCATTTTCACTATTTATCTGTTAGCACTATAGCAATACCAACAAAGAAAGGAAATGGTAGTAGTCCCATTTGAGTACAAACCTGATGAATTATGACAGATAAATCTTCAGTTTTTCAAAAATTTTTGGATTTTTGCTGCAACATTGAAGATGAATCATTGCCAAGAATGACTGTCATCATGTCAACAAACACACTGCATCCTGACTAATCCAGCTGCAGAAACAGAGTCTGGTAGCTTTGCTTTCTGAATCCATCCCTTGGTTGTTTCTTTGCTCTTCTTTTGATTATTTGCTGTTTAAATGATGCTACTGTGTATAGTATATGTTATCATTAGGAATGTATTGTCATATTCTGAAGGACAGCGACAGACAGAGTAAAGCAGCTGTGGTTATTTGTTTAGATGACATGATGAGATGTGCTATACTCTGTCTGACATACAGGCTTGACTGTGATGTGTGTGTGTGTGTGTGTGTGTGCGCTGGTGAAAATAGAGGACATGCTGTTTGGGGATGTGTGAGGAGATGAGTGGGTAAAAGAGGTCACACTATTGTGTGTGTATGTGTGTGTCTCTCTCTCTGTGTGTGTGTGTGTGTGTGTGTGTGTGTGTGTGTTTGCTTTTTCCAGCCCCAGTGTTTTTGTTGTGGTGCAGTATGATGTCACATGTCTCTTAAAGATTTCTCAATACGCACAGACATAAACAAAGCAGAAGTGACTCTGACACTGAAATGAAAACTCCTTGCAACCGAAGCTTTCTATCTGAGAATTTAAATCTACAGTAATAAGTTATTATTATTATTATTATTTTTTATACATACAGCATTTCACAATGTTATGAGCAGTTGCTTACAAATCCATCGGAAGTTGCTGGTTTATCAAAGGAAGAGAAGACATACAAGTAGTCTGGTTGTGAAGTGAAGTTTTTTTTTCTTCCCCCCAAACTTGCCGTCACTAGAGGCTTGAACTCATTGCTAGATTCAGCCCCATGCTGAAATCCTAAAACTGATTCTAAATCCTGTAGCCTAATTCTAAAACTGACTAGGCTAAAAAAAAAAAAAAAAAAAAAAGGTAGCTATAGTCTGTGCCCTTGATTAAAAAGTCAGTGGGCCAATATTTCTGCTATGAGATTCGGCGTTCTGTCCTCGAGATAAGCTTCAGACGATTGACAGTAGTATCAGGAATCGCTGATAGATTCCAACCGTCGTGATTTAAATGTCTGTCGGAAAATGTGGTGTCTGCAGCTTTAACATCAACAAAAACAAGTAGTGTTGTATCTCATAACGTGTTGCCTTTTAGCATATTTTCTATGAACCTTAATAGCGTATGCTGCAACAAAACGTCTTTCTCTGATGCTCGCCAAACAAAGCCGTGAACGTCTTCAGTCGCGAAACACGAACAAGGGTTTAAATTATGACAGTGAAGCAACGTGTCGTTTATCAGGAAGACTCCATTATACGAGAATTCAGTAATTATCTCCGCTGCTGTCCACCACAGAGCACATGTACACATAAGTTAATTTTATTTACGTTTCGTTCCAGGTCGTAACTTGTTACTTTTATTTACAGCAGCTAGCAGCTACAGCCAACTTGTAACCAGCTACTGTAATAACGTAACTTTTACAAGACACACGTCGTGTATATCTGGCCACGCCCCCTTCTCTTCCCCCTCTCAGAGCCACAGGCCATATTATCATCACTTGCTGATCGTTAGGGGGCGGGATAGAATGATGACACATTAGACGCGATCTCACAAGCCTACCTCGCGTATTACTCAAGCATGGCTAGCATCTTCATGTATTTAACCACAAGGTGACTGCGTGTCGTAAACAGGAGAGTTATATCACGTTATATGGCGTCGGTGATTAATCCGCCTAGTAAAAATTGTTCTACCGCCAGCCAGATTGTACCTCAGCCAATGTATGGAGTGCTGCAGGTGATGTTTTCTCCTCACAGAAAGCTTCACCATATCATCAGTAATGGTTTCTTATATGGAGAGTCCACCGTATAAGCATTGGAACACATGCATTCCTATAAACCTGTGGTTTTCCCTTGCAGCCAGCATTACAGTCAGAACTCCTGTTATTGAATAATTCATCAAAACCCTCTGACCAAACATTTGTATTAGGAAGTCATTGTGCATTTAACTATAAAAATGAATTTTTTGTAGTGGATTCAGACTTTTGGACCGTTATGGATTCTCTTACACTTACTAGACATCATAAACAGAGCCGTATTGGAATCTTGGATTTGGATTTGCCGTGAGGAAGTTGCAGGAATATGTGTTTTTTTTTTGTGCGTCTGTGCACTTTATTTTCTATATTAATGCATCAGAAGTAATTCAGTTATTTTCTGTGTAACATTAGATTCCCATCAAATCCGTTTGGTAATAGTTTAGCACCTCAGGCTGTTAATGGGCAACTGTAGCTCAGAGCACAGCATCTCTCTCTCTTTCTCACACTCACATTCTCACATGCACACACACTCTCACTCTCTCTCTCTCTCTCTCTCTCGCTATTTCTCTCTGGCTGTCACTAAATAAGGTTTCCTGCTTTGGTGGGAATCAATCAATGTTTCTGCAAATTGCACATCAAACACCATGCTGTGTGTGTGTGTGTGTGTGTGAGAGAGAGAGAGGGAGAGAAAGAAAGAGAAAGTGAAAGATTACAGGAGATCGGATATCAAAGCGATAAGATATCCCAGTCAGGAAGCGAGAGAGTGAAGAGTGAGGACGAGGAGGATGGACAGAGCGAGGAGAGGAGAAGAGAACATCACAGCGTCAGTCTCCTTCCCTCACCTGCTGAATCTCCCTCTTTTTGTGTCCCTCGAAGAGTCAGTTTAGGATTTTATTGTAAATTTCTAACGAGTTATATTGGGATTTATGTTCAGTGCAGCTATAATTAGCAATTTACTGCACCGCAGAAACATGTGACCTGTCTCTCTCTTTCCTCTCACACACACACACACACACACACACACACAGACAGAGACGCATTAAAATTCACACCCTGAATATACACTATACACAATATGTTCAGATAATTACTGGTCAGGTTTTTTTTTTGTGGTGGTTGTTGTTTGCTCGTTAGTTTTTTTGTTCATTATGTTTGTAATGTTTATGCATAAATGCAGATATATAAGCTTTCAGTTTAATCTGCCTACACTATTTGCTTTGGCAACAGTGTGATTTATAACCTTCATGCCAATAAAGCACTGCTGAACTGAACTGAGAGACAGAGAGAGACAGACAGAGAGACAGACACACTGATATGCAGACAGAGAGAAAGACATACTGACCTATACACACAGACAGACAGAAAGAAACAACAGACAGGTGGGTACACAAACAAGGCAGACACAGATTCACACACACACACAGAGACTCAGAAAGAAAGAAAGACACACAGACATAGAGACAGACACAGACAGGTGGACATGTAGAGAGATGGTCACACAAACACACACATGCATATACAGATGCACTGCAGACAGAAGAGACACAAACAGAGGGAGACATACAGACAGATGGACATGCAGACACAAACAGATAAACACCACAAACACACATACAATGGCTGTTAAAACACACACAGACAGACACAGAAACACAAAGTATGCGCATACACACAGAAAGACACACGTTAATGTCTTATTGGGGAGCATGTGCACAACAGGAGACTTTTCAGAATCTTTCTGTGTGAGTGTGTGTGTGAGAGAGAGAGAGAGAGAGAGATATTTAAGGGTATGGGAAATGAAAGTTCCATTCTTGGCCTGTTAGGAGACGGTGGCTAAATCTCGGAGCTGCAGTTTAATCAAGCAGGTAACGAGAGGCCGACCAATCAGACGCCTCGGCTACTAATTACACTGCTGTGAGGGACCGAGAAGTGACATCAGGTTAATGATTTTAACAGGAACTTTTGTGTGTGTGTGTGTGTGTGTGTGTTTCCTAAGACTGACAATAGGCTAATGAGTTTGAGGAGGATGGGGCAGTGAGGGTGCAGTGTGACGGGACATGATGGACTACAACACCAGCGTTTCAGTTAATGAGAGAGAGGGGGAGAGAGAGAGCGCATTAACTGAAGAATTTTATTCAATTCGTTTGTTTAAATTAACTATATTTTGCACGTGTACTGCAAAGTTGCAGCATTCTGGTGGATTTCTCAATGAGAGCTTTACTAAAATGGCTAAGAAAATAGACTTTACAGACATGAACACACACATTGTACCTTGTACACATTGAACACTGCACCATTGTACTTTTCTCATTTTCTGCTTTTCTTTATTTTCATTTCTATCTATGAAGATGTCAGCAAGTACCAGTCCAACTCACTGGACCTGTGTGATGTGCTGTTCAAACTGACACCAAAATATTAAAGGAAGTAGGAAGGAAAATGCAGTGGAAGTCTCAAAATACTGTATCTTAAAGGTCATTTTTTAAGGGACAGACGGAAATCCAGTTAAATGTGGCTAGTATAACATTCAGCTAATACCACACACACACACACACACACACACACACACACACACACACACACTCAGCAAACTCTCGTTCAGGCAGCCTTTCCTCTCCACACAGTTCAGCCATTCAGTCCACACTTAAAAAAAAATCACAGCAGTGATGATGAAGTATACATACATGTGTCATGATTTTATTTGCTTTTAAGGTGACCCTAAGTCATTCCACTTGGATGCAAACAGGAAGTGAGGCAGGAAGTCTGAGCGTGTGGCCTGTTTTTAGCTGTCCACATGCAACAAACACTGGCTTTCCTGTTCCTATGTCACACACTGGTACAGGATGCTGCGCTTCCACAATCCCCTGAGATTAAAAAAAAAAAAAAACTCTCCCAGCACCACTTCATCACAACAACACACACAACTCCCCATGAAGAACAGGAACAGGCACACTGGGTAAATGCAGTTGTATTTACATCTGTATGTGTTTTCACTCAGACTGCCCACTAGTCATGATACACACTCCCAGTGTGTGTTGGTATACATTATACCACAGCGGTGTTGAATTTCCAGTTTTCTGCCAGTTAGATGTATTTTAAGTGTAGATAAATTAACAAAATCGAAAAGGATTGTGCTTTACAATAAAGTGCTGACTCAGTTGATTCATCTCTTGTATTTGTTTTTATACTGAATTGCACTTGTTCTGTTCAAACCATAGCAGCAAAAACTAATATCTCAACGTGATGACATTTGTACTACCCACGTACAAAGCTCACTTATAAAGTAGAGCTACGTTAAAAACTGTCACGTGGTGCAAGCGGTGATCTTTTAATAGTTTGTAAACCAGAACCTCGTGGCCATTTGCATTCAAATTAGGTCACAATGTCCTCTTTTTCTCGCTGTTGTCGCCATTGGCTTGTTCATTCAGGACCTAAATCTACATCATGTTAAGCCACATTAGGACAAAACACTATATAAATAAAATTTAATTGACTTGAAAATTCGGGTTTTGCTGTTCCAAACTTGATCTGGAATATGCGGCTTCAAAATGTTTCCGTTGGTTACGGAGAGTTTGGGGAGCACATGAAGGGATTTGATGAGTTTGCTAGCGCTGCGTGTCGCATGTTTCTGTACCGTGTAGAAATCCTTCATGTGGTGGAGGACTATTCAAAACAATAAGAAGTCGCAGTAAGCCAATCACAGTGAGTTATTGAAATGAATCTCACATGGCAACGTAACACACACGGAGGAAAACGCTATCTGCCCTCTTCCGCATACACAAGCTCACAGATGCTCATGATTGGCTAGTGTCGCTCTGATGGACAAGGGAGAGAGAATATTACATCCCTCACCATGACTTTTCTGTTGCGCTAATCTGGAGCCCTTTCTGTGTAGTATTTAGGAGATGTTTTGAAGAACCGAAGAACCTGCACTACCTTTATTTTTTTTTTTTTTAAACATCATTGTCCCTTATAGCCTTAAAAACCCAAATACAAGAAAAATCTGTTTTTCAAAACGTAGCCCTTTTACACATTGTCTGTCTGAGGCGTCTGTATAAATGAAGACCTTTTTTGTCTGATGAGTAGTGAGAATCTAATTGAAATGACATTCACTTTCAATCAACCTTACAAGTCATGTTGCCTCATTAGAGTTTTCATGACCTTTATTACAATTGCTATACACTTACAATTACCTTGAGATATCAGTAAAAACTGTGAAACAAGAAGTTAAAACTTTCGACTGCATTAAAAGGAAGTGAGTGACCGGTTCTGTCAGTATGTCAGAATTGATCAGAATATCACAAAAATGTGATTATAGGATAGTCCTCACCAAGAAGGTGACATGTCAGGCTGCTTTTAAAGGTGACCAGAATACATTTCTTCAGAAGACCCAGAAGGCAAAAAAAATATATCTGAGCATGTGAAAATGTCTTGAATAAAGGCAGATGTAGCTTGCAGTTCTTATTATGAGTTTATTTCACAATAGATTTTATTAAAAAACAAACAGTATTAAGATTATTTCAGGACTTTTTAATAATTTCCAGCAGATTGGGTGGACATATGGTAAATTATTTCACTATATATTTTATATTTCGCTACATATTCTCTCATGTTGTTGTTATTATTTGTAAATTTTATTGTTATATGTCTTGCCATCGTATTGGTATGTGTGTTCTGGGAGCTTCATACCAAGTCAAATTCCTTGTGTGTGGGAGCTACACTTGGCAATAAAAGCTCTTTCTGATTCTGATTCTGTAAATTTCAAAGCTCCAATGTGTTGCCCAGTCAGGGGTTTTAGTTGCCGAGAAACTGCCTGGAAAAAATGGTAGCTAATGTAGTAACGTATGGCGAGTTAGTTGGCTAGTAATGTAGTAGTAGCTGCATTTCTCTGAAGACAACTATTTTATGGCTTTATCATAGTCATTTCTAATATCACACATTGTGTTTTTGCGACCTTGTCAAACTGTAGTGCAGCATACGCATGTGTACGTTTTGAACATCCCATTCCAGATTTAGTCCCCCTTTGCCGTTATAATAACCTCCATTCTCCAGGGAAGGTTTTCCACTACATTTTCGAGTGTGGCTGTGGGGATTTGCTCATTCATCCACAAGAGCATTAGTGAGATCAGGCACTAGGGTGAGGAGGTCTGGGGTGCAGTCAGCGTTCTAATTAATCCCGAAGGTGTTCAGTAGGGTTGAGGTCAGGGCTCTCGAGTTCTTCCACCCCAACCTTGGCAAACCATGTCTTCTTAGACCTCACTTCGTGCACAGGGGCATTGTAAAGCTGGAACACATTTGGGCCTCTTAGTTCCAGTGAAGGGAATTTGTAAAGCTACAGCATACAAAGACATTGTATACACTTGTATGCTTCCAGCTTTGTGGCAACTGTTTGGGGAAGAAGCATATATGGGTGCGATGGTCAGGTGTCCACAACCTTTTTGCCATGTAATGTATTTACAGCATCAAGGTGCATCATACTACATACCAAACATACCTATCAAATGACTGCCAAATTTTGGTTTGTGAAAATAAAAAAAGGAAGTTTTTTTTTTTTTTTCTCTGGTTGTTGGACCTTGTAGGCATCTAGGAAGGAATAAAAAACGAACAGCCCAGAGGCAATATCTGATCGTTCCAGGCACCCGGGCTGCTGATTTGTCCGAGCCTGATTTGCTAATAGTATATGATCTTAACATTCAGCTTAACATGAGTCAAAAGGAATGTCCAGAAATAAGCTTATTAAGCTAATAATTGGTTTAGAAAAACCTTGTTGTGAAAAATATTACAAAAATTTGAGAGAGAACTTTTTTTTTTTCCAGTGTATCCTATGATGCCTTCCAAATAGAAGTAGCTTTATGTTAGAAGCTCAGTTGCTGCTACGCAGGCTGCTGCGTCCTGAATAGAATGTAGAGGGAGTGCTAACATTGACCAACACTGTACATGTGGAACAGCACTGTTTACCGTGCAATAGATTATCAGACTTTAAAGCATGCTCAGTTCTGATTGCCTCTCTCATTCCCTCTGCAGATGCAAAACGAAGGTGTATCCGGATGACCTGCCGCGCACCAGCGTGGTCATCGTGTTCCACAACGAGGCGTGGACGACGTTACTGCGCACTGTGCACAGCGTCATCAACAGATCCCCCAGACACCTGCTGGAGGAGGTGGTGCTGGTGGATGACGCCAGTGAGAGAGGTATGTGTGTGTGTGTGTGTTTGTATACATGGAGCGAGTCAGATGGAAAAGAAAAAAAAAAAGGGCTGCCATTTGAATATACTCAAATGTGTACCAGAGCCATGGGGATGTGACATGCTTTTGTTTCCAGGCCTAGGAGGAGACTGCACTGTAATATGTGTGTGTGTGTGTGTGTGTGTGTGTGTGTGTGAAAGAACAAGGCCTACATATGGAGGAAAAAGATGGCTGGTGACCCGTGGAGTGTTAACGTCAAAGCTGGAGTTTAGATGACAGATGAGCGAGAGAGAGAGAGCGAGAGAGAGACACGGAGGGACAGACATAGAGAAAGGAAGAGACAACAGAGAGGCAAAAGAGGTACAGAGAGAGAGAAAGAGAGTTGGAAGAACAGACAGACTGACACAGAAATAGAGAGACAGACAGACAGACAAATAGATTTGAACAGAGAATTACAGAGACGCAACAAAGACAGACAAAGAAAGAGGCAGAGAGAGACACAGATTGAGAGAGAAACAAAGGGAGACAGATGGAAGAACAGACAGACAGAGAGAGACAGATAGTGAGAGAGAGAGAGAGAGAGAGGGCCAAACTGATGGAAAAAGAGACAGAAAGAGGGATAGAGGTGGAAGAATAGACAGGCAGAGACACAGACAGATAGACACAGAGAGACTCACAGAGAGAGAAATATAGAAAGAGATGAAAGTACAGATTGACAGAGACACAGAGAGACAGAAAGAGAGAGAGAGAAAGAAAGACAGATGAAGGACAGACTGACAGAGACAGAGAAAGGAGGAGGGAGGGAGAGAGAGACACTGAGGGTCTCTGAGCTGCTTTGTTGTATGAAATGGCTGAGCTGTGCGTGGGTGTTCATTGCTCGTCTTTTCACAGTTATCTTGAACTCTGGCCTGTAATTTGATTTGATTGAGGGATCTGCAGGCATAATGAGCATTTATGTCAAATTTCACCATGTATCTCTCTCACTCCCATGCAAACACACACACACACACACACACACACTAGTTCTAAGGACAGCAGGAGAATTGGAAGTAAGCATGCCACTAGAGATTCCCCCTGCCTGGGTATTTAATATTTAGGATGTCCTCTGGTTGTGCTGACCAATTATACGTTCAGATGTAGTTAGTGTTCCTCGTGGAGCAGCTATTTAAAGGAACGTCCCAAATGCTAGAAAGCATAGAATCTGTTCTTGCTATTCATCAGCTTTATTTTCAAGTTTAAACAAGATATATAAAGTCATCTCAGTGGCTGTGGGAACGGGCGACTTTTAATAGGAAGACCTGTACCCCTGCTCATTTATGCAGTTATCCTGTCAGCCAATCATGTGGCAGCAGCGCAGTGCATAAAGTCATGCAGGAACAGGTCGAGAGCTAAGGTTATTTTTTTTAAATCAAACATCACAATGGGGAAAAATGTGATCTCGGTGACTTTGACCGTGGCATCGTTATTGGTATAAGGTGGCCTGGTTTGAGTGAAACTGCTGATCTGCTGGGATCTTCACACACAAGAATTTCTTGAGTTTACACAAAATAGTGCAGGGAAAAAAACATCCAGTGAGCTGCAGTTCTGTGGAGGTCAGAGGAGAAAGGGCAAACTGGTTCAAACTGACAGGAAGGCTACTGTAACTGAAATAATCACTCTGTACATCTGTGGTGAGCAGAAAAGCATCTCAGTCGTCTGATCTTTTTTTTTTTCTTCCAATCTTCACCTGTCCAGTTTCGGTGAGCCTGTACCCTCTATAGACTCAGATTCCTGTTCTTGGCTGACAGGAGTGGAACCCGATGAGGCCTTCTGCTGTTATAGCCCATCTGCATCAAGGTTTATTGCGTTGTGTGATCTGCGATGCTTTTCTGTTCACCACAGATGTAAAGAGTGGTTATTTGAGTTATCGTAGCCTTCCTGTCAGCTCGAACCAGTCTGGCCATTCTACTCTGCCTCATCTCTCATCGACAAGGCATTTCCACCTGCAGAACTGCTGCTATCTGGATGTTTTTTGCTTTTCTTACCATTCTGTGTAAACTCTAGAGACTGTTATGTGTGGCAGTCTCCGGAAATCAGCACCAACAGCCATACCACCGTCAAAGTCACTTCATTTCATCCAAGTATTCCAGCTTCCTTCCGCCTCCCAATAACATGCCAGCAGGTGGATTGGCTATTCTAAATGAACATGCAAATGTGTGTGATGCCCCTTGAAGGATCAGGGTGTATTCCCGCTTCACACCCAGTGTTCCTGGGATAGGCACCGGATCCAACACGTTATTTTATCACATACTATTCTTTAAGAGGCAGCCTTTATCTCTTATGTGGCCAAGTAAAATGAAAGATTGCCAGCATCTCTCTCTGCATCTGTGATTCCTCGGGGCTCGAGTAACATGGCCACCATTCCTCGACACGCTGTATCCATGATCTGCGTGACCCTACATCACTCGCGCACATCCTGCAGCGAGCCACACTGCTGACAACATACTGACCCAGGGCCACGGACACACTTCTGCACGCAGAGCATGCCAGCAAGTTATTACCTCCGAGGCCACCTCCCACATTTTCTGTTAACCACTTCAGCATGGCCCCGGTTTCCAATGCAAGAACACCGCACAACTGTGGAGTAATTACAGGAGGATGAATGATTTAACCTTGCTCAGTGTGTGGCGCAGGGAAATCCCATTGTGTCATAATGATAACATTCTGGTTACGAGGATAGGAAATGAATTGAATATGAACACTCCCAGGTCTCACACAACAATCAAATAAAATGTAATGGCTAGTTTCATAGTTACAGTATTGCTGACCTGTTTGATGCAAATTATTTATTGTTTTTATTTTAAGGAAATACATTGTTGGGATGACAGTGTTAGATTTCAGCCACATCATAACCAAAAATATCTGATATCTCAGGTTAAAAGGAAAGCATTTAAGATTATGACTTAACTACTACTACTACGACTACTACTACTACTACTAATAATAATAATAAAACCTAATGGACTGTTCTATATATTGAAATAGCTAAACAAAAAGAGCATGTATTTGTAAGCGTAAATAATGTTATATTTAAAAACCAACTGTGATGGGGGAAAGTTTTCGAACGTTTTATTATAAATATATGGAAATGTTACATAAAAATAAATCATGTTCTGGATTTAAATGCCGCAAAACTACATGTTCTCGTGCAGATTACACCTGATGTCATTATAAACGATGTTGCCATTTGTTGGGAAGATTTCACGCAGGAAGTAGCAAAGTGATCAAGGTGAAGAAGGTTCCTGAAGCTCTCAGAAACAGCACTCGAATGAAAAAAAGCTTCACAGCAATAGCGAAGATGTTAAACATCCCAGGCAGTACAATTTGGTTTGATAATATGCAAGTGGAAAGTTCATGGAGCCACAACTAATCGTCCCCAGACTGGTGCTTCACACAGCATGCTCTCAGACTAATTATCATTAGTCTTACGAAGGTGACAGAAGCCAGCAGTCACTCGTAAAGATTTGCAGGACGGCCAGAAAGCAGCATGAACAAGTACAATGTCAAAAGATATTGTGTGTATGAATTTGAAGTGGATATACAGTCCCCTCCGAAAGTATTGGAACGGCAAGGCCAGTTTTTTGTTTTTGCTATACACTGAAGACATTTGGGTCTGAGCTCAGATGATGAATATGAGACGATAGACCAGAATTTCAGCTTTCATTTGCTGATATTTACATCTGGATGTGTTAAACAGAAACATGGGACCTTTTGTTTGAACCCACCCATTTTTTCAAGTGATCAGAAGTATTGGAACATGTGACTGACAGGAGTTTCTTGTTGCCCAGGTGTGTGTGTGTGTGTCGGTCTCTCTCTCTCTCTCTCTCTCTCTATATATATATATATATATATATATATATATATATATATATATATATATATA
>CM075024.1:7033478-7043751 GCA_037576675.1 Pangasius sanitwongsei | reverse complement strand
TGTGTGTTTGCGCATGTGTGTGTGTGTGTGTCTCTCTCTCTCGCTCTCTCTCTCACTCTATATATATATATATATATATATATATATATATATATATATATATATATATATATATATTAGTGCATAATATTTTCAGTAATAGGGGAACACACAAACTATTCAGTGTTTTATCAGCACTGTCCTTCACGTTCACACGACAGCTACTGTTTTCACAATACAGGTCCTTACCATGACAAAGAAAGGAACTAGTCTTGAATTGAGATGTGGTCATCTGTGGACAAAACCTGAAAAAAACGACACTGCATGCCTCATTGTTCTAGCATTTTCCTGCTCTCTGTGCTAGCGTACCTTCACTTCTGAGTCCTCTCTCGCTTATTCATTTCACTCAAGGCCATCTGTAAGACATAGTCTGTTCTCTTGACAATAGCTGTCCTACAAACTGGTCACCACGTGAAGGACACACTCTCTTTTTCTCTTTCTCTCTCTCTGTCTCTCTGTGCCCTTCTCTCTCTCTCTCTCTCTCTCTTTCTCTCTGTCTCTCTTCGTGTCTCTCTCACACACACACACACACACACACACACACACACACACACACACGCACGCGTACACACATAGTCTGGCTCTCGTTCCCTGTTATCAGAATGAGTGTTTATATGGGGAAGGCAAATATTGATCTTAGTGTAGCTTTAACCTTTCTTTTTCTCATTACTGCCTTTCAAAGAGCACAGGAAAGTCAAGGTTTGTGTGTGTGTGTGTGTGTGTTTACATGCCCATGTCCTGAAATAGGAAGTATTCGCAGACCTTCTGGTTACTATTGGCTTGTTCTCTCAAACCAAGAAATGCAGAAGGTATACATGTGCATGAGAGAGAGAGGGGGGTCCTGTTTTTATATCTTGCTGAGGACCAAATGTCCCCACAAGGGTAAGAATCTGACTGGTTTGACCTTGTGGGGACATTGTGCTGGTCCCCATAAGGAAAACTGAGAAAATCTTTTTGAATACAAAATCTGCATCTTTAATTTAAAAATAAAAAAAAAAAGGTAAATGAACCAAAAAGTTCTTGAGTTACTGAGGTTATGTAGCATAAAATAAATTAGCTATGTTAATAATTATGTCAATGGAAGGTCATCACAAGGAAAGTAATGCTTGTATGTGTGTGTGTGTGTGTGTGTGTGTGTGTGTGTGTGTGTGTGTGTGTGTGTGTGGTTATATTGCATTAGCTATCATAATGCAAAATGCTTTCTGTCTGTTACTTATTTAGTATCGTAGAATAAACTGGAGAGATTATGTAAACCCGGAAACAGTGTGTTCCTCCCACTGTGACTTTCAGGTGTCATTCAGGCCACACACACACAAACACACACACCACCAGTGGGACATAACAATCTGTTTCCTCAGCCATAGCAAGTAGGTGAACAGAAAATATTTTTTTTCTCCGTCTCACTCCCCCTCATTCTGGCCTGTTCGTCCTGCAGAGTGATGACTATATGCAGTCTGTTTTTTTTGCTCAGAGAGTTAAAAGGCTTTTTATTTTGCCCCGAAGGGCACTTGAAAGGCAAATATTGTTTACTGGGTGACAGCTTAAGGACAGGCTTTCTTCAAACCCCACTATTACCTAAATACGGGCCTTCTGGTAGAGGATATTCAGCTCTTTCCACAAGGTCCACTACCAAGAGCTGCTTAAATTCATCGGTTATATCAATGTTGCTAGTTATGTTGCTAGTTATGTTTTTTTAAAGAATACTTCATCATTAAAAATGATAATTTCCTGGGAGTATAATAACATGTAACCACATTAGTCATTAAGTAAGGAATAAACCACTTCTGGGTGTGCTGTTATAGGACAAAAATCAGATTGGTGTGATGTGGCTTGGCATGAAGCAGAGTTGCTGTTACCACCCTGAAGTAGATCATTTTTATATAACAGGACATCCCGAAGTGTTTTATTCCTCTTATACCAGAACAATTTGTCAATGCCAAATATAGTTAACCTTACAAGTTAGCTCATGTTATCACTTATGTTACAGCATCTATAAACTCCAGCCTCTGTTTTTTCCTCTGTATTGTCATATCAGCTTGTCATGTTACTGAGAAACTCCTCCGTCCTGGAGATTTTCCTGTGTTGGAAAACCTAAAGTTACAGCTTTACCTCAGACTTTTACAAAACACTGACACTGGAGACTCCTTCCGAAAATATTTAATAAACATCTCTTAGGAGAATGCACTGTATCAACAATTACACACCTTTTTTTCTGTTTCTGTGGATTGTCATTTAGCTGTTACTATAAAAATGATAAAGAATCAGAACAAGCGCATTAATATAAACCTTAAATCCTTATAATTAATTTTCCAAGGCAACTTGAGAGACTTTTGTTTGTGTGGTTTTAATGTGGCTCTTATTAGAACATAATAAATGCATTTTTCAATTATTGTGATATTTCTTGATGCAGTATATTAGGAGAGAGAGAGAGAGAGAGGTTTGGCAATCACATGAATGGAGCATTGTGAATACCTGAATGCGGTTTTGTTGAAGTTAATAGGCTGCATGAATGTGTGTGTGTGTGTGTATGTGTGTAAACAGACTTCCTGAAGAGGCGTTTGGAGCAGTACGTGCGGACGCTGGAGGTGCCAGTGCGGATCGTGCGGATGGAGCAGCGCTCCGGTCTGATCCGTGCTCGTCTAAAGGGGGCGTCGCTGTCCACCGGTCAGGTCATCACCTTCCTGGACGCTCACTGCGAGTGCACTGTGGGCTGGCTGGAGCCTCTGCTCGCTCGCATCAAGCAAGACAAGTGAGCACTACAACTCCCACAATGCAACATTGTCAAATTGGGATTGACGAGCATGTTACAGACTCTACAGTACAACAGTGTCAAACTTCACAAGTACAGCACTGTCAAGCCCCAACAGGCAAACTGTACAAATCTGAGAGTCAACCTGAAGACTTCAACCTAGAAATCTTTAAATAAACTCTGGAGCATAAAAGGAATTGCAGTTCTAGCTGAGAGATAAAAGTTGCTGACAGTTTGAACGTATAGATTGATCAGACCTGACCCCACTTCTCCCAGATCAGCTTGAGAGTGTAAATTAAAAGCAAGAAATGTGTGTGTGTGTTAGTGGGTTTCCTTTTCCATCAGATATGCCTTGCATGGCACCCCCCAAACCCTCCCCCCACACGCACACATATTTGTCATATTATCCTTAATAAGACATAATTATTATCTTCCTATTGACATAATTATTAATGCTATGGGTACACCGAAACCCCAAAAACTGTCAGATATTGTTATTCTTGTGGGACATTTGGTTCCAGCCAAGATATAAAAATATACACAAACAGTGCATACACACTACACAAGCTGCCTTGAGCAAACAATACAATGAATTAGAGAGATTTTTCTGTCACTATATGCAGAGCATTAGAACAAAACCAATGTGTTTCTGCCAATGATTTTACACACGCACACACACACACACACACACACACACACACAAAAAGCAATTGTAGCCTCTATTCCCAGCTGGCAGCAGAGAGATCGATAGCTCTTAGTCGAGTCAGCATTTATTTTTTTATTCTTTTGTACTAGTTAATTACATGTTGTTTCGGCCCAACCTCAGGGCGAGCGTATGCGTGTGTGCGTTAATCATAATGCATCTACACTCCTTGTCCGGTTGTGTTCTAAGGCTCTGTATATAGTGACAGAAAAATCTCTCTAATTCGCTGTATTGTTCGCTCGAGGCTGCTTGGGAAGGGATCGTTACTAAATGATTCAGATGCTGAATGCACAGAAAAAGTACATCTGTAAACCCTGGAGTTTTGTGTGTGTGAGTGATTTATGACTCTCAGAAGTGTTAGACTTTATGCGGAATAATAAGTAACAAATAAAACACTTTGGGGACATGCTGTTATGGGAAAATTAAAGAATGACACATCAGACTTTTTATCCGTTTACAGTTGTGGAACGTCTGAGCAGCATGTTCTAACAAATAGATGCAGCTTTCCATGTTACTGATCAGATTCAAAGTGCAATTAGACGTTCCTGTGATGGAAAACTTACAGGAATAGCTTTACGTCTTGTTACAAAGAGCTGAAACTGGAGACTCCTTCCATAAAGTTTAAACGTCTCCTTAGAGAAAACTTAACCATAGCAATGATTATACTTGTTTTTTGTTAAATAACACTTTTTTTAAACTCTGTTTACTGTTAAAATTAGATTATGCGAGCATCCATCACCCAAATCCCTTTAAATTATAGAAATGGTAACTTATTAGAATAAGTGCATTACTATAATCCTGTCTTTTTCTTGCAGTTGGAGCTACTGTCAGAGCTGCTGTTATAGAATGTTATAGAACATTAATCAACACCTTCTGACCAATCAGATTCGAGAAATCAACAGCACTGTGCATCAGTCCGTATGAGTCTCTGACTTTTTTTACGTGTGTGTATATCACAGACGAACAGTGGTGTGCCCCATCATTGACGTGATCAGCGATGACACGTTTGAGTACATGGCGGGTTCGGATATGACGTATGGAGGATTTAACTGGAAACTGAACTTCCGCTGGTACCCGGTTCCTCAGAGGGAGATGGACCGCAGAAAAGGAGACAGAACACTGCCTGTCAGGTAACACACACACACTTATCTACACACTGATGTGTGTGCGCAGTAGGATTAAAAAGTGGGTGAGTCACAGAGAATAATTTCATGAATTATGTCTGGAAACAGCATAATTTTCAGACTCTTTAACTGTACAGAAACTTAAGCTTGACACATGCATTATTACATGTCCAGTATAACGTGAGATCTATTGAAAGACAGTTCAAAAGACAACTGGAATGAAAGATGAGTATGTTTTGTTCGGAAGTACCTGTGAATGAATATGTGGTGAATATCTAATAGAGAAACCAACTTGGTAATATTCATCATCATTTTAAGAAATTTTCTGATCATTACAGTGTAACCTTGATAAATCCCCACATTATTAAAACCTAATGAACTAGAAACAGTCTTCTGCAACTATAATACCTGCTATTCGTACTAATTTATGCGCACAATTTCCATTCCCTGGGTGATTTTCAGGATGAGCAAATTGCACTGCAGTGCAAAAATGAATCAATTTGCCCAGACACCACTGGGTAGTTTACATGTCTATGTAGAAACGCCCCACAAATGCATACTGATTAAGGCAAACATGCAAAACGGGATAAGATGTGTTCATTTGATCAGTTGCAGTTTTTTTTTGTAGACCCTCTTAGATAATCTGCTTGCACATTTTTTTTCTAACGTGTGTTATCAAATTTACACCTGTAAATCAGCTGTGTATTGTCTTTTGAGTACTGAAATGTCAGCGTTTATTTATTTATTTTTAGATCAGTAGCTATGACTAGCCGCAGTTATTTGTGCTGTTTCCTAACAACAAAAGAAACCCTGTTTAAAGTGTAATTTAAATTTACTTATTTGTAAATTATTTGTTGAATTTGTTATTGCCACCAATGCTTAAATGCATTATATGAAATCACTATTACAGTTGTTCACTAAACGAAACTTCAAGTGATATCGGTGTGTAAACATCTGGAAAGCTAGTTAAACAGATGTGTGATTTTATGGCCTGTTTACAGCTTTTCCTGTTTGCTCACTCTAGATCTAAAGGCCCTGTCTTCTGGGCACTCAGAGTGTTATCTCTCAGCATTACGATCTCATTAATATGCTAATCCACATTATCCAGCCTCTTGTAAGTCATTTGACTAGACATTAAGGTACATTTAAGTTCAAATAACTTATGTTATTTTTTCTAGAAGATCTGAATTTGCCATTTTGAGACATCAGCATTTACTGTATAGATACCACACACAATCTCAGAAATAAAAGAACCGATCTGTACTTTTCCTCGTTGCTGGGGAGGTATCATCAAGATGCGTCTTTTGTGTTTTTAGTATGCATGTTTTACCTGGGAAGGTTCATTTGTTAAACCTTAAATTAACTTTTTTAGAGTAAAGCTTTAAAGGTGCATACAGAGTAAAGCTTTAAAGGTACTTCCATTTATGTACCTTTAATTACTTTTAATGGTACCACATTGTGAACAGGGGAAAGGTACAGTTTGGTACCTTTATTTCTGAGAGTATTTCTGCCTTCTGGACATCTAAAATGAAGGATATCGGATCTGTCCCTCATAAGATGAGCTGCTTCTGCTAGGAACTTCTGTGCTTATGACTCACTTTCTGCTGTTGTGGATGATCCCACATGGATTTGCTCTTCCCAAAACAGTGTATTCCCAAATCTCATCCCTGCTTCAGTGGCCAGTCATACATGGATATTGTAGTATTATTCTTAATAATCTTAATAAAAGACTGTCCTGTGCTCATCCTAGGACCATTATTTACAGTATGATCATACTGCGCATCCTTTCAGCTTTTCACTTAGGACTGTTTGACTTTATAGTAGACAGTTGCGCACTCGTCTTTTTTGCCACTGAGTCCTCTGTTTGCTCATTTTGGATCTAAATCTGCTTTGTGACCGTTTTAAGACAAATAAAATTGAAGTTTGAAGAGCTTATGTCCATGGAGCTGTTTGCGTTTGCAGACTTTTCTGAGAATAAATTCAGTTCTTCTCTAGAACTTATCCTTTTTTTTTTTTCTTTGTTCTTTTTTTTTTTTTTTTTTTTGGTGAGAGTTCTTTGCTCTAACTATCGGAGCATGTCTTATTGAGCAACAAGGCAGCTTAACTTTTATAACCAACACTGTGGGATATAAAAACAAGCATGGAGCGATGAGAACAACAACAGGTCCTCACCAGTGGAAAACAAGTGGAACGAAAGCTGTATGGAGGGCAAACAGGAAAGCGCTGAGTGCCCAGGGAAAGAAAGAACGAGGGAGCAATATTTACAGAGAGCAAAGCATTCGAAAATAGTTGTTCAATAACAGATGGTAAGATAAAAGTGTGGAGTGTGGAGATCTCATTCTCCTGAATGATGTGTTTGTTCCTCAGGGGGAGAGAGAGAGAGAAACAGGCTGGGAGAAACATAAAGAACTGCTGCTTATATAAAAGATGATCCATAAGCTGAAGGGGCTGATTTGCATTCTAAGTGTGTGTGTGTGTGTGTGTGTGTGTGTGTGTGTGTGTGTGTGTGTGTGTGTGTTTCTGTGCAGGACTCCTACCATGGCAGGTGGACTGTTCTCTATAGACAGAGATTACTTTGAGGAGATTGGAACGTATGACGCAGGCATGGACATCTGGGGAGGAGAGAACCTGGAGATCTCCTTCAGGGTTAGTTTCAGTACAAATATATTAATAGACCAGATGGATATTTTCAGTTTCAAACATGTTTATGCAGACACAGGCCATCAGACACTATTTAATATTTGCTATATAGGAGAAAGTAGTGCATATGAGTGCAAAAGGATTGATATAAAGGTTTGATACTAGATTTTTATTATACTTCTACTATACAAGACAATGCTATGTAATAGGATCTTTATTTCTGTATGACTTTGTTTTAAAACAGTAGCTAGCTTGCAAAACGTCATAGACAAGCCCTGATTTACTAACATTCTATGTAAGTACTAATTTGCATGCACAATGGAATGAGCTGCATGCAAGGACCAATATGTAAATGAGATTTTCACATGTTCTAATTAGCCATGGAGAGTTCATACCTCAAAGGGAAGTGTAAACTGAAAGGTGGTGAGATGTGTTAGAAACTGTTGATGGAGTGTAGATATGAGTGTGTGTTCTTTTCATAAGGTACATGTGAATGGAAATCTTTCTAGTTATTTGACCAAGGTGTCATTTCTCACCATTAAGTTACTAACAATTTAGTAAATTTTGTTGTTTTATCTTTAGCCAGTGAAAATGGGTTTCTGCAAATGTAATACCTGCCCTTCGGTTGTATTTCCATGCACAATCTGTTGTTTTTTCACAATATATCACATGGCTGGTGCATAGTGAATCCTGTTTCATTATGGTTTCTAAACCATCAATTCATGATACCATCAGCACTGCGTTATTTCTTCTCAGCTTCTGAATACAGTGACGTGTTTGGGCTAAAAACTTTTTTTCAGCATGGAAGCAGAAAAAATCCAAAACATTTGCCAGGTTTATGTGTGGCAACCTATCTTTGTTGCTTAGTGAGGTAGCTACATCATGCACTACCCAGGAGTTTCCTAAAACCCATTGTTTACGTATATATGCGTGGCGGTCTGGGAAGACACGTCCGATTTTGCTGTGAATGAATAAATGATAAATACACATTTTTCCTGTCAATATTTTTATTGCAATCTCATGTTCTCTTACAGTGAATTTCAAAAGTCAAAATTAATTAATGGTCAGCAAGTATTTCAAAGAAAATCAAAAACTGAAAAATGCTGCTTGCTTAAGTATTCAAACCCCTCCAGGTTCCAGAAGCTCCAGATGAAATATATTGTCTTAATGAGGACGCAGCTGACTTAAAATTGGACTTCACCTGTGAAATATTAAAACAGCTCCCATTTACTGCCTCAAAACCACCTCAGTTTAACTGCCTTTGAAAAGACTGTCAGTCTGAAGGAAATTAGTGAAAATGAAGACTAAGCATTCTAAGTTAAAGATAAGGTAATAGAATTTCATAACTTAGGAATAGGGTGTAAAATTATATCTAAGAGGTTGGACATCCCATTATGCAGTGTCGGATTAATAGTGAGTAAGTTGAAGCTCCATCACACCACCCAAGCACTACCTAGACAAGGACCTTCCTCAAAACTCAGAGCAAAAACAAAACGGAGACTGCTGAAGGAACCCAGAGTGATGCCAACAGTCACTCTGAAGGAGTTACAGAGTACAGTGGATGAGAGTAAAGGTGTACCAGACAACCATTTCAAGAGCTCTGCATAAGTAAGGACTGTATGGGACGGTGGCTAGAAAGAAACCATATGAAGAGCCATATGAAAGCTCAAGAGTGACCCAGGGAAGATGGGTGTGCTGAAACCAAGATTAAGATACTTCATTTGGGCAAGTTTCAAAACGATATACTTGGTGCAAACCTAATGTAGGCCATACTTCAGTTAACACCATCCCTACAGTGAAATATGGTGGTGGTAGCATCATGCTCTGGGATTGCTTTTCATCCTCAGGGCTGGGCTTCCTGTCAAAATTAAAGGGAGGATGGATTGTGCAAAATACTTGGGGATATTACAAGAGAACCTGTTTTAGTTCTGCTAAAAAAAAAAAAAAAAAAACCCAAACAAATAAATAAATAAAGCTTGAGAGAAATGTCACCTTTCAGCAGGGCAATGGTCCAAAAAGCAATTTAGGAGTGGTTAAAAACTAAAAGGTCAATGTTATACAGTGGCCAAGTAAAAGACCAGATCTGAATCCCATTGAGAATCTCTGGCACTGTTTGAAAATTGCAGTCAACAAACAACATCCAACCAACCTGAAGATCCTGGAGCAACTCTGCCAGGAAGAATGGGTGAAAATCACTCCTAAACAGTGTACAAAGCTGTAGGAACTTACAACAGACTTAAAGCTGTACCTTCTTCCCGAGTACTAGTCTGCAGCATGTTTCAGTTTTTTTTATCATTTTTTATTTGTCATGCTGACAAATAATGAATTTGGACTTTGAAGATATACTTTAAGAGCAAATTGGTTTGCAGTGAAAATACAGGCTGGAGCAATCCTGTATAAGTGTCATTTGTAATCCAGACGAATCTGATGATCTGAATTTTTTTTTTTTTTAATAGTTTTGCATATTTTGTATACTTTTGCAAGGCACTGTATGTTTTACCAAAACAACGTGGAAATGTAGGTTTTATTTAGGTTATTTTCTAACATCGCCTTGGCGTGTGCCTGCAAAAATCATGCTGTGTACAGAGTCTGTTTAACAAATGCAGCGGTAAAAACAGTCGCCAGCTAAGTGTGATTTCCACAAGATTTAGTCTTTTTTTTTTTTTTTTTCGACAGTTTCATGCCATAGTGAAACTGTCATAAGTCTGATTAAGTCAGTTTCTGATCTGATACCGGAAGTCAACACGTCTGCGATGTTCATACTGCACTGCTGCAGTTCGCCAGTAATATTGTTAAGTAGGTTAAGTATATAGAAGAAAATATCCAAATTTGACCATGTTTTGAAACGGTTATAAATCATCTTTTGATGCACTGGACCACCGACTGCACCCCAGGCCTCTTCAGCCGACATCAGTGCCTGATCTCACTAATGCTCTTGTGGTTGAATGAGCACAAATCCCCACAGCCGCATTCCAAAATGTAGTGGAAAGCAGCGGGTGGACTAAATCTGGAGTGTGG
>CM075024.1:7018478-7028478 GCA_037576675.1 Pangasius sanitwongsei | reverse complement strand
ATAGCGAGGTTCAGGCTCTGTGGTTTGTGTGATTCTCTGAGGAAGGATTTCCTTTGTGCAGCTCATTTAAACAGCTAGTTGTTATGGAGGTGGAGGCAGTTTTATCATGCATTGTTTGCTTTTTTATTATTATTATTATTATTATTATTATTATTATTATTATTATTATAACCCTGATTGAGCTTAAGAGCATTTTTCACTGCTTATGTATTTTGTATTCTGTACTTGTACAGGTCAACAACTATCTGTTTGTGTGTGTGTGTGTGTGTGTGTGTGTGTGTGTGTGTGTGTTGAAAAATGGACAAAAGGAAAAACACATTTCCTGGAAGTCACCAATAATGTTAAAGATTTTTAAAAATAAAATTAAAATGAATAGATTTTTTAAATAAATAGAAGGGAAGCTTTTTGAATTGAGGTAATATATTTATGTTCTTTAAGGGTACCAATAATTTTGGCATTAGAAAGTAATATTTAAAAATTCTTAGGAGAATTATTATTTGCTGATGTAGGATAAATAATTGGTCCAGTTGGGGGGGGGAAACCAAATAATTATAATATGTAATATTTATTTTATATAGCAACCAGTTAGCAACAGCCTAGCAATCACATGGCATAGCAACCACCCATCAAAGCCATAGCATCCTCTTGGAATACCATAGCAATTGCCTAGCAACCATCTGGAGCACCATAGCTATGACCTAGCAACACCCTAGCAACCACCTGGAATACCATAGCCTAGTAACACCCTAGCAACCTCTTACAATACCATAGCAACCAACTACCAATCACCAGGATTGCTACAGCAAGCACCTAGCAACACCCTAACAACCACCTAGGATTACATAGCAATCTGGACCATTTAGCAACATCTTAGCAACCAGCAACCACCTAGAAACACCCAACAATCACTAGATATCACCTGGCATACCATAGCAACCACCTAGACTACCATACCAAGCACATAGCAACCCCTGTCCACCACCTACAATACCACAGAACCGCATAGCAACCAACTAGCAACACACTACCAATCACATGGAATAGTATAATATTAACCACCTAGCAAAGCCCTAGCAATCTCCTGACATCACCGGGGGATTTCATGCTGCTCTGCCTTTTCTTCAGGAAACGCACTGTTCTAGTTTTATTTACGTTTTACACACACACACACACACACACACACACACACACACACACACACCCTTTGTAGTGAGCTTTATCCAGCCTGCTGTGTTGGAGGGATGATGGTGTTGCTTGTGCTGAGACAGCTGTCACTCAGTTTAAGTATCACGCTGATGTTCAGTGAGTTAAAGAGCTGCTGCGAGGTGCAGAGAGAGAGACTAGTGCACGGTCATTCTGAACAACGCTCTGTGCATTCCACCGAAGCCATCACTGGTTTGTGGAAATGTCACTCTAAGTGTTGCCTCTCCTCTTCCTCCTCCTCCTCATCCTTCTCTTCATCACACAGGCCTCATGCCCAGGGGGTGGGGGGTGGGGGGTGAAGGACTGAAACAGGAGCCTGCAGCAGACTTTTCACTGTCAATAAAAGTTCTGTTTAGGGAGGAAAGCGAGGGAGGAAAGCGAGGGAGGAAAGAGAAGGAGGAGGAGGAGGTAGAGTGACAAAGATCAGGGGATCACTTGTCAAAGCAACTACCTCCGCTGCATGTTTTAGCATAAATCACCATCACTTTCCAACTGAGGTGTGTGTGTATGTATGTGTGCGCGCATGTGTGCGCGCATGTGTGCGTGTGTGTATGCGTGTGTGTACGCGTGTGTGTGTAGTCTGTGAGTTCTCTTAGTGCAGATATTATTCGGTTTTATATATAATGTGTATTCATTAGAACATACTGCACACTTGTGGTGAAAAATCCACCCTAATCGACTTGCATATCAGTATTTACACTTCCTGTCTGAGATTCTGATATTTATGTGTAATGGAATTCTGAGGTTTTAGTTTGGTCTAGTTTATAGCATGCTTGTTGTGGCTTGTTTACATGAGTCTGAAAATACGGGACACTTTTGCTAGATTAGTCTTTTAATCTTAATTTTAGAAATCTTCATTTTTTAAAAAAAAATGCATTTTCACTTTAAAGAGCTGCATGTTTCAACTGTTTGTGGCAGCACTAAACAATATCACCTGCCACTTAGAATTCCTGACCTTTCAATTTGGATGAAATGAGTATTCTTTATAGATGATGATTTCTTTTTTTTTTTTTTTAATCAGGAGTAGTGAGAAAGAGAAGGGTCAAATTCCGCTGTAAATGACTTCATCCAAAATTTATTTCATAATGAAACTCTTGAGTTGATTTCTTTAGTTTAACCTTCTTTAACAGACATGCAAGTCTTTTCTCATTCAACATTACTCACAATCATTCGACTACCTGCTCATAGTGGTGCGGTGGGATTTAGCCTTCACTCCCTCTCCACCTAAAGAGAGCGGTGCAGCAGCGCTTTAGTCCTTTAGTCTGTCCAGCTCTCTCACCTCCTCATCTGTACAGTCTGCTCCAACAGCTTCCAAAGTTTTATATCGCATGCTAATCTCAAGCACTCTCATCCGCCATCATCCTCCATCAAAAACAGTCCTGTTTAATAACTTATAGGTTGTAACTAGCCAAGCTGTTGAGTTGGTTGTTGGCCACGCCCCCTCCACTACATCTCTGGAAAATGATGATTGAGAAAAGTAGCTTTTGCTCTTTTGTTTTTACTAAAAGTGTGTGGCTTACTTTTTGTTTTTATGTACATTTGTCTGTGAGGTCAAGTCTGTTTTATGTTAGGTTTATCTTTTTAGTGTGTTTTATATGCAGCACTGGACTGAGCAGGTGATGCTGCGGAAAAGCATACAGTTAAGGACAATGTTTTGAGCAAAAGTTGTTGTTTTTTTAATGAAGACATTAGGAGCATGTTTTGCTGGGACTGGCATCTGATTTAAAAATGCAACTGAGGAAATTAAACATCAGTAAACATGCCACATCTCCCAGGATTCACCAGCCCCTTGTTGCTTTGGTAACAGTGATACTAAACGCCGCACACTTGCACCTGCGTCTGGTTATGAATTAAACAGACTGAGGAGTTCAGTGTAAAGTTCATTTCGAATCTGCAATCGAAAGAAACGGTTCAGATTAATAAAAATTTTGCATATGAACATAGCCATGGTAGAGTTGCTTCATTCAACTCTCAAACCTGTAACTCTGTCCAAGTTTCATCCTGTAAAGACGGCCAGAGACAGGAGATTGTTTCTATGGTAACAATCTATGTCTACAGTCAAGGTACATAAATCTCACAAGGTTTGACACCACCGAGTTTCCTTAAACCGCAATCATGAGCGTGATCATGAATAAAGCCCCACCTGAGCTTAATGCCTGCTGGTGCAAAAATTAGGACGAGTGTTAAGTGAAATAACAGTCACGTGAGTTGCAGTCGACAGTGTATCAGAGTTCACGAGCACACACACACAGCCCAAATCTGACAACTGAACGTTCATTGTACTCATGTGATGTGTGTTCACACTGCCATGGATTAAACTAATCACATATCTAACTGCAGTGTAACACACAAGCACCATGTATTCTCTCTCTCTGACTCTCTCTCTCTCTCTCTCTCTGTCTCTGTTTCTCTCAATCTGGTTGTCTGAGTCTTTTGCTCTCTCTCTCTCTCTCTCTCTCTCTCTGTCACTGTCTCTCTCTATCACTCTCTCTCTCTTTCTCTCTCTCTCTGTCTCTCTGTTTCTCTAAATCTGCTTGTCTGACTCTTGCTCTCTCTCTCTCTTTCTCTCTCTCTCTCTCTCTCTCTCTCTCTCTGTCACTGTCTCTATCACTGTCTCTCTCTCTCTCTCCCTCCCTACTTCCCTGTCAATTTCTCTTTCCCTCATCTGTCTGTCTCTTTCTCCATCTATCCCTGTCTCTCTGTCTGTCCTTCTCTCTCTCTCTCTCTCTCTCTCTCTCTCTCTCAATAATTTAACTTACGTTATTTTTGGTCTTATGAGGACAAAAAGTGCTTGTTGTTACATTTTCGGACAGGGCAAGCTAAAAAGGAAAATGTTGAACGAGGTCAGGATTTTGATTTTAATGTGTGCAAGTTTTTTTTTTTTTCTTTCTTTTTTTAAATTGCAAGCAAGGATGCGGTTTGATTTTAAAGTCTATCACTCAGTGCCAGACTTGGCAGGCTTTGAAAAAGTGTGGGATTTCAGAGGAGCCCTCTTTACTATTAATAATGATGATCTAACCTTTTCTGACTTGTTAAAAAGTTGGATTGTTAAAACTCAAAATTCTCTCTCTCTCTCTCTCTCTCTCTCTCTCTCTCTCTCTTTGCAGAAGCTGACTCTGGTGCACGTGAACAGTAATCAGTGTCTGGATAAAGCGTCGGAGGACGACAGCCAGGTGCCCAGCGTCAGAGACTGCAGTGGCAGCCGCTCACAACAGTGGCTCCTACGCAACGTCACACTGCCCGAAATCTTCTGAGCACACACCGCACGCACATGAGGACGTACGGAGAGACAGACGGACACACTCTTCACACCAGCTCTGGTGGAGAAAGAAGAAAAGGGGAGGGAGGGAGGGAGGGAGAAAGCTGGATGATCTCTCTACACTATCCTTTCACTTCCTGATGGTGTGGTCTTGAGGCAGAGCCAAAACAACAGACATACACGTGTACATGAATCTCCCCATCACTCCACTTTACTGACACCCACAACGCGATGGAGAGAGCAGAAGAAGAAGAAGAGACTGTATTTTATGCAGAGAAACTTAGGATCAGTGGCCTTGTCTTCCTTTGAGGAGCAGAGGGTGATTAGGTGATGTTTACCAGTTGCCTCCTTTTTAGAATATAAGAATATTGTGTGCATGTGTGCGTGTGCGTGTGTGCGCGTGTGTGTGTGTGTGTGTGTGTGTGTGTGTTGCTGAGACAGAGAGAAAGACTGTATGTGGCTACACTGTGGCTTTTTAATTTAATTCTTTCACAAGTTTAACAAGCATTGAGCACATTTAGATTACAACACATATCAGTAGCTGCTTTCATGATCTGTTCTCTGATTGGTCAGCATAGGAGCGATGGACTTCCCCCAACGGCTTAGCTTCATCTATCAATCTAATAATAATAATAATAATAAAAAAAACAAAAAACCCACAGTGGAAAATGAACAAAAATATCAGATTAGTAAACAATGAACAGGGTGACTGTCTTAACCAGTAAGTATGTAGAATCTTTTGTGTCTTTTATATATATTTTTAATGAAGGCCCCAAAGTCATTCCTTTAATTTTGACTAAATATATTTAGTTTAGTTGCAGCTTGTAAGATGTTTGTTGCGTTTTTTTTAAATAATGCTAACACACAGACTTGCCCAGAAGTGGGTTAACCGTGAACTTTTGCCTTCCTCTGCAGTGAAGCCTTTCTGATTAGTAGGAACTACATTGCGCATAAGCACAGGGATTTCATTAAGGAGCGGAGGAGTCTTTATTCTGTTGTCGAATCATATATCATTTTACAAATTCAAGGGCTTAGCCTTTCTGTTTGTGTGTATGTGTGTTTTTGTGTGTGCACATATTGTCTTTTTCTGTATGGAAATCATTACTGTTTTATGTCTGTGTAGATCCTGTATTTAAATTTATTCACACACACACACACACACACACACACACAAAATCACTTCATTTTTGTGCAAAGGCCAAAAGAGATTCAGCTAGCATGTGATTTTTTTTTTTTTTTTTTTTTTTTTTTTTTTACATTTCATTCAATTATTCGTGCATTTAATTGACTTTTTATATTGCTTTGTAAAATCATGTGTTAATGTTTTGTGTCTTTACTTGGTTCTCATATCAATGGAGGCTGCAAAAAAAAAAAAAAAAGACAAAAAGAGATTGCTGCTTAGCACTGACTGTGGATGTGAAAAACAGGACCCCCCCCCTTCTCTGCTTCAACGTTTGTCTCCCTCTGTAATCCGGATGAAGGACAAGCAGAACGTTTTCCCAGAAATACAGACTCATAATGGCATGATGGAAAAAGAATGAGTGCAAACAGATACTCTTGTGTGTGTGTGTGTGTGTGTGTGTAGGTCAGAGAGGGGCATCAGAGAGATCTACCCATCATCCCACTCCTTCAGTCCCTCATGGACTACTAGAGTTTACACAGTTTTTCCCCCTCCGTCTGAAGTGACCGGGTGTCATCTCTACAGAGGGGTGTGTGCATGTGCGTATGTGTGTACGAGTGTGTGTGAGAGCAGCATGCATGTGTGTTAGTGTTTCTAACTGTCAGAGGGGTTTTTTTTTTTGTTTTTTGCTTTTTTCTTTAAAGCTGAATGATGGTGTGGCCTAAAGATTGACAGGTCACAGCACACAGAGCTTGATTCCACAGGCTGGAGAAATAAACAGAGAAAGTTTACAGTCCAGCAGATCTGCCGTGCCATGGTCTGTACTTTCACACATTACAACACACACACATTTTAGACGATTTCATTCAGATGTTATGTGAGCTTAGTAGTGTATGGTATGCCGAAGTGTAGAGTACACTGCGACGAGTTATTCAAAAATATTAGCCAATAATAACTGGTGCTCCTGGAAGCCCCGCCCCCTCCCGCCATCTCACGTTAGTAATGTTTTGGATGCGTTGACACAGGCACACTCGCATTCTGTCAAGGTGAATGGAGAATATTTTGAGTTCATTAATGTGAAATAAAATCTCTCAGTCTATACAGGAACACCTGTACACCTGCTCATTCATGCAATTATCCAATCAGCCAATCATGTGGCAGCGGAACAATGCATAAAATCATGGAGATACAGGTCAAGAGCTTCAGGTAACGTTCACCTCAAACATCAGAAGAATCTAAATGTGTCTCATATCTCAGTGACTGACTGTGGCATGGTTGTTGGTGCCAGACGGGCTGCTTTGAGGGTTTCAGACACTGCTGATCTCCTGGGAGTTTCACATACAGCAATCTGTAGTGTTTATTGATGACTCAGATTGTCGTTCTTGGCTGATGGGAGTGGAACCCGATGTGGTCTTATGCTGTTGTAGCCCTTTCTGGGATGCTTTTCTGTTCACCGCGGATGTAAAGAGTGGTTATTTGAGTTACCGTAGCCTTCCTGTCAGCTCGAACCAGTCTGGCCATTCTCCTCTGACATCTCTCATTAACAACGCGTGTTCATCCACTGCTGCTAACTGGATGTTTTTTTTTTTGGTTTTCGCACAATTCTGTGTAAACCCTAGAGACTGTTGAGTGTGAAATTCCCAGGAGATCAGCCATTTCTGAAATACTCAAACCAGCCCATCTGGCACCAGCAACCATGCCGTGGTCGAAGTCACTGAGATCATATTTTTCCCCCGTGAACATTAACTGAAGCTCGTGCCCTGTATCTGCAGGATTTATGCATTATGCTGCTGCCACATGATTGGCTGATTAGACAATTGCATGAACGAACAATGGTGTTCCGAATAAAGTTGCTGGGGAGTGTGTGTATATATAAAATATCAATCCCTTAATCTCAGTAAATAACTAATTAATAAATGGTAATAAACTCAGCAGAGAAAGACGTGAAGCCATATGAAGAGCATATTACGCTCAGTAAGTCGAACACAGGTTTTGATGATGTATTCCAAAAAAATAATAAAAGACTGATGAAATTGTGTATACTTTATGAACGTGTAAGGTAGCTCACATTGTTTTTATTTCATTTAACAGATGAGCGAGCACTCTGATGAAGCCATCAGGTTGAAAGAGCCAGGCAATCAGACAAAACACACACACTCAGAGAGAACCTGGCCATGAAGGAAGAATACAGATAGATCTCAAGAAAGATAAAAAGGCAAGTCGATAGCTCTGTTCATTGTAATTGTGGAAGGCTGAAACAATCGATTTCAATCTTCCACTCACTGGCCCGACAGCTCTCTGATGGCTGTAATGGTGGGGTGGGTCATGGTCATGGTCATGTGACCTTCACAGGGCATAAAGGTCAAATTGTCAAACAAGGACCGAGTGACAGAGTGGGCTTTCATAAAATATTCATAGAGTCAGTGATATTTATAGAATTATGAAAAATGACCCATTTAGGTAAAGTGGGTTTGGGGTAATCAGGAAGCAAGACAGTTATTTTTTTTTTAAAATAGTTTTAATAGTATAGTATAATGAAACAATAAAAAAAATTAATGGCTAGACACCATTTCAAAAGGAATACCTACAATCTTTCCAAGGAACACAATCCAGGCAGTTCTGTTCAATAAATCATAATTCACTGACTTACCATTTGTAAAAAATACAAACTATTAAATCTTTCATTTGGTGTAGAATTCATCCAAGCATATCCATCACCTCCTGAATGAGCAAAATATCCTACTATACGATCAATTATAAGAGACTAATACTAGGAGGTTATCCATCAGTGCTACATATCGATCAAGCTATCAAAGCGTCTACATTTTAAAATTCTACCTGTGTGTGTGTGTGTGTGTGTGTGTGCATGAGCATGAATCTGTCTTTGGTCTTTCTGCATCCGCAGTTTCCCTTCACACCCTTCTTCCATTAAGTTTTCTCTCCACTCCTCCACTCGCTGAACCATCAGCAAACTTCACCTGTGAGTAATGACACTGCTGCTGATAGCTAGGAGCAGGAGCTTTGCTAATATTAAGCAGTGCATGAAAAAGCACGCATGTCAATCAAAATGAGTTCCAGCAATGACTCAGGAAAAAGCGCAAGATGATGTATGGGACAAGAAGCAGACAAAAAAAAAAAAAAAAAAAATGCTCGGACATTACGTATTCCATGAGCACACAACTTGGTGACAAAGTCATCACTTAGAAGTGTTTAGTGTAGTCAGAGGAATGAATCAGGGAAGATAAGGCAAAGGTGTGTGTGTGCGCTCGCTCACTCACTCACTCACTCTTTCTTATTACACTTATTAGGACCTTCCATTGATATAATTATTAATGCAGCTGATTTAGGCTATGCTACACCTACATGTAACACTAACCTTAACCTCAGTAACCAAAAGGAAACCGTCTAGCTCTTTTATTTCTTTTTTTTTTTCCCCTTAATACATCCTTATTTTTAAAATAAAAGCAGTTTTTCTTGTGGGAACCAGCAAACAGGTCAAAACTGTCAGATATTCCTAGCATTGTGGGGATTTGGTCCCCACCAGGATATGAAAACACACACAAACACACAACTCCATAAGCACTACTCTTGTACATGCTTATGATATGTGCTAAGACTTAACAACCGCACGTTCACTAAATGAGAACAATGTTCAACATTTAAATAATAATAATCAAAAGGTAGCAATCCCACACACGCACACGGCAGTGCTGTACATAGCAGGGTAAATGTCACATTATATCATATAAATATTTCATTAACATGAACAAAACTCAAATGGAAAAAAACTGCAACTGTAATAATAAAAACAGTGAAAATGTAGCAGTTGTGAGTTTTACAGTCAAGCGCTGTGTGCAAACAATTACTCTAACAATCAGAGTGCTAGTTGAGTTTGTAGCTGCTATGCTAGACGAGACACAATCCTGCTAACTGAACTTTGCGCTCAGGTGTTAGTAGTGTAAATTATATTGCACTCAAATAACCCAGGCTCTGGAAGCTTAGCCTTATCACTGAGCGACTTCAAAAGCATTTTACACTGATCCTGAGCTGATCCGGAGCTCATCAGCCCTCCAGGTACAGTTTCAGTGGCCGAGACTTCTGTGTCCTTTTGGAGGAGGTTCCAGACTCGGGCTCGTCAGAGGAGTGAGGGCCGAGTAACAGCAGAGCGGGCGGGAAAGCAGCTCGGGCTTCTTTCACTCGGTCACTCTTTTCAGCAGCAGAGGAGAGTCCAGGAACGGCCTGCAGGAGGCTCAGGGTCAGTAACTCTGTCCACAGCAATGTGAAAGTGTGTGTTTACTACTCAGTCATGTGATAAAGGAGGGTTCTAAAGTTCATTTAAGAGTGTGTGTGTGTGTGTGTGTGTGTGTGTGTGTGTGTGTGTGTGTGTGTGTGTGTGTGTGTGTGTGTGTGTGTGTGAG
>CM075024.1:6991939-7018378 GCA_037576675.1 Pangasius sanitwongsei | reverse complement strand
GTGACAAATGTATTCCGTACTGTTGGAGGAGATGTAGACAATGGTATGCGATGATAGACAGACATGATTCAGGATATGACCGTTTGATGCTATACTATGGCAAACACACTCATTCATTCAGCAGTAGGCTGCATGAGACGAGTCAAAATTCAAAGACTGAATGTAAAAGGAAAACCTGTGATGCAGTGCTAGATTGTTTAGTTAGAGGCTCCACATGGGCATGTAGCATTAATTTCTGACGATGTGCACAAGTGATGCTCCAAACAACCACAGGATACGCTTGGAAGCCATCATTGCGCACGTGTACATGCAGTTAAAAGCAAGTATAATCCAGCCTTAAGACGTGTGTATCCGGACTAAAGTCTCAGAAGCAGGTGGTTTTTACTTTCGTGCAGGAAGTCAGAAGTCGTCAAACACAAACTGAAACTTTCACTACATTTATGAATATTGTATTACAAACTCAAATACATTTCTTATTCTTATATATTCTTTGATGCCTGCATTTGACCAATCAGTGCTCAGGATGGGAAGCTCCACCCACTCTGGAAGAGGAATTTACACAGGTGGAACTACAGACCAGGAAGTAAAATTGCTCTGGTTCTTTCCGTGGAAAAGTGTGTATGTGGTTTTATACTGTAACGTCTACATCCACTGTAAGGGAAAGTTGATCTGTACTTGATTTTGTGAGTGTGTGTGAGTGTGTGTGAGTGTGTGTGTGTGTGTGTGTGTGTGTGTGTATATACCTGCCCAGGTGTTGAGGGAAGTTGCTCTGCACTGGTGTCGGTTGGCTGCTGCTCGGGCTCATCAGCATGGCACTGTAGATGTTGGATGCTACCACCAGAATGCAGAGCAGGATCGGGCCTATGATGGCCCCTTCTAAACCCAAATAGTATGCTCCACCAGCCACAGCTAGGCCTGTCAGATAAGGATGACCCCCACTAGACAGACAAACACACACACACACACACACACACACACACACACACACATATTAAGACTGCAGGCTAAAAACAGAACACAAGTCATTCATCATTTAGCAGCAACTGACTTTAGAGTAGAAGGATCAATATAAGCTAATAAAACTGACCCTTGCTAGACAGACAGGCATACACACACACACACACACACACACACACACAGAGCTTGATTACATGAAGATCTGTCCCTGCAGGGTAAGGAACATTACAATGTCCTTGTTATTTCCTCGAGAGCTGAATGCATTACCTGCTCTGCCCTTAATTAATCTCATTAAACACTTGTGCATTAGGGAGTCAGTCAGTCAGACAAGGACACAACACTCATCATTACAGCACACACACACACATACACACACACCCTGATATATCCGAGTAAATTGCTGTATCGACGAAGTAGGTCGGCAGCAGGTGTGCCAGGAGCAGCAGCAGGGCTTTAACACCTTCACCTTGTGCCAGCCACAGATCGAGCACAGCAGGCAACGCTGCCCAGTACGTACCCAAAAACGGCACAGCACCAAGAATGGCTGCCAGCGCTGCAAACACACACACACACACACACACACACACAGAGTGAGCTTTACCTTTTAAATCAGGTTGTGTATATTTTGTTAAGTTGAGGGCTTCATTACATGTTTCCAAAAAAAAAAAAAAAAAAAGGGTACCAAATAATATTACATAAAACGTCATAAAAATGTCATCATCCAGCAGCTTCATGCATCACATCTGAGTGAATTTCTTAATGTTTTAATCCTCTTAGCTCACTTAGACTGAATATTTCATCTAGAGCTGCACAATAATGTCTAAAACTATTTATTCAGCTAATTTAGCACAAAGCTGGCTTTAAAGCATGTTGCTTTTTTTTCCAATTAAATTTCAAATGAGGGTTTTCTTTCACTTTATACATCATCAGTGTGTATTCCTTCAAATTTATGAACTAAATAAATGCCAGTCATCAGTCACATTAATTGGGTGGATCTTCTAAATAGCAAATAATAACACAAATTAGTGCAAAGGAGAATTTAAAAAATGTGTCACTACATCATGTAACCAAAATGCGTAATTAAACCATGCGAATCGTGATTTAATGCAGCAGATTAAATAGACACTAGTGTTATACCACAGCGCTGTCAAATTCTCTATTCTGATTGGTCGGAAGGTGTTGATTAATTTTCTATAACAGCAGCTCGGACAGTAGTTTCAACTCTAATTCATGTCACATTGTTGTTTCTATAGTAACCATTTACACATAGACTTGTACAGTGGACTAAAATAAAATGTAATCATTGATATAGTTGAGTTTTCTGTCAGATGTTTATTTAGCATTTATGGAAGGAGTCTCCAGTGTCAGAGTTAAAGGTGTAAAGCTTTCTGCAATAGGAATGGCTTCAGGATGGAGGGGTTTGCAGTTAACAGAATAAAGAGAGGCTGGGAAAGGAACTAACGTGTATAGCTGCTATAGTGAAGTGATAATAGAAACCGATTGTTTCGAGGACGTTCCACAACATTAAACGTTACTATAAAGGGATAAAAAGTATGACGTGTCATTCATTAATAAATAAAAATGTTTAATCATTGGTAAATTGCTGTAGCAAAACAACAGGAATAAAAGATGTTAGGACATGCAGTTATAGGAAAATAATCAATTTCCTGGTGTTCACAGTAACCGCGCTGTTGAGTATTTTCTTATAATTGCACACCCCACCGCGTTTTATTCCTTATTTAGCCGATGAGCTTTCGCTAAGCTCACCAATTAATGTGTGATTAATTGCGGAAACCAGAAATCATGATTAAATTAAGATTAATTGTGCAGCACTAATACATTCTCAAATATATTCAAGGCTCTGAGTGTTGTACTGAGTGGCATATAAATGACACAATCCCAAATTTCTGTTAGTACTCGTAGAAAAAAAAAATCATATTTATTCATCAGCTACTGCTGGAAATAAGCCAGAGGAGCTGGAAGCACAACAAAATGCTAAAATTTTTATCTATTACCTGTTATCTTTAAATGATGAATAAAGGAAAAATGATCTAGTATTTCTCATTATGAGATTATTATATAGGAAATGTAAGGCCATCAAGCCTATTTCTAGACGTATTTCCTGATTTCAAGCTTGTCTTATTCTGTTAACAGCTCATTTTGCTTTTTTCTAGAAATAAACACTGGAAATAAGCAAAATGATGATTCACCAATAGAATAAAGCTTGAAAGGAGTGAAAAATAAATATATATTTAGAAGTAGGCTTAATGGGCTCATATCTATTTAAAGCTAATCTAATAAAAAGTGTTAGTTGAATTTGCCTTTATTCAAAATATTCTTACTTGCCAAGATATAATTTCTGCAGTGTTTCTGTGTTTGCATAGTGTTTTTAGTTAGGGTTTTTTTTTGCTTGTTTGTTTTCTTTCTTCTTTTTTATTAGCAGTCAGGAGGAAGTGTGAAGCAAAAATTTGATCTTACTACACAACCGTCTGTTCCCTGTGCATACGACAAAGTCTTGAATCTTAATTAGGATATAATATTCAAATAAATCAGATAAACCTACAGTAGTTAACCTATTATTATTATTATTATTATTATTATTATTATTGTTGTTGTTTTTGTTGTTGTTGTTTATTCCTACTACAATATATGAAGGCCTTAACTCGAGCTCACAAATGGATGACACAATGTATGTGTGTGTGTGTGTGTGTGTGTGTGTGTGTGTTTGTGTGCGTGTGTGTGTAAATTCCACATTAAGATGTGGGGGTGGACAGACAGGGGTAAGAGAGATAAGAACGAGAAACCAGAACTCTGGCAACATTCTCCCACATGAGCGCTGGCAGATGGATACAGGTTTCCTGAGTAAACTCTGTGGGTGCTTGTGTGCTGTGTGTGTGTGCGCGTGTGCGTGTGGCAGATAAGCCAACAAAACACGCATATATAAATACGTAACTACTTTCTGAGAGTGTCTGTCTTACCTGAGGGGATGAAGACGATGTTGATGCCAAAGATGGTGTGTGTGAGCCAGGTGTAGAGGCCGTAAAATCCTGCCATCTTTAGAGACGCATCAAACACACCTCTGAGGGAGAGAGAGAGAGAGAGAGAGAGAGAGAAGGGAGGGGGGCAGTCAGGAAAACACTGTTTTTCACTCTAATGTTAAAATGAACATGAAAATGGTTCCATTGGACAACTGGGCCACTTTAGTTGAGAGCACACACACACACACACACACTTCCTTAACTAAACACTGGAGCACAGTGTGAATCATGCAAATTCTTCGACTTGTTTCCTTTCGACCATGACAAAAACTCAGCCACAGCTGCATCCTGACTTGGAAATGTGCGTGCTAGCATTAGTATTTGAAGGATAAATCTGTTTCTAAGCCAACTGTTTTATAAAAAAAAAAAAAACTTCAGTTTTGCCCTGCTGTGCTGTAAAAATGATAGTTCTCTCTCGCCATCTTGTGGTTACCCTGGTTACTGCAACCAGAACTTTGGTGAAGGAATCAGTAATTGAATGTTAATACTTGAAATCAAGGCAGATCCAAAAGAATTGAAATGTGTGTGTGGTTTTTTTTTTAATGTCATTCAGTATTTGTGCTTCCATTCAGAATGCAACCAAACCATAACAGAAAAGTACATGAGGTGCCGTGGCTGCCACACTGAGCACATTTCTAGTACGGCAAAAGTTACAGTGACTCATCTGAATCCAGAACTATCCACACCCTGGTCCAGTGTATAAACCATTCCAGAAAGTCAGAAGACTTTTCAGGAGAAGGTGATGTGGGGATTATTAATGTGCTACCTAACTACAGTGCATACAGACAGTATTCAGACCCCTTCATTTATTTCACATTTTATGTTGTAGCCTTATGCTAAAATGCTTTAAAAAAAAATTTTCACATCAATCTACACTCCATACCCCATAATGACAAAGTGAAAACCAGATTTGTGATAACTTTGCAAATTTGTTAAAAAGAAAAAAACTGAAATATCACATTGACATAAGTATGCAGACTCTTTGCTATGACACTTGAAATTTAGCTCAGGTGCAGCCCATTTCTCTGGATCTTCTACACTTTGACTGGAGTCCACCTGTGGGAAATTCAATTGATTGGACATGATTTGGAAAGGCACACACCTGTCTACATGAGGTCTACCAGCTGAAAATGCATATCAGAGCAAAAACCGAGCCATGAGGTCAAAGGAACCTACTGCAGAGCTCAGAGACAGGATTATGTAGAGCCACAGGGATCTGGGGAAGGCTACAAAAATATTTCTGCTGCATTGAAGATTCACAAGAGCACAGTGGCCTCCATAATTCTTAAATGGAGGGAGTTTGGAACAATCAGGACTCTTCCTAGAGCTGGCCTCCCAGCCAAACTGAGCAATCTGGTTAGAAGGGCCTTGGTAAGAGAGGTGACCAAGAACCCAATGGTCACTCTGGTTGAGCTCCAGAGATCATGTGTGGAGATGGGAGAAAGTTGCAGAAGGTCAACCATCACTGCAACACTCCACCGATCTGGGCTTTATGGCAGAGTGGAGAGATGGAAGCCCCTCCTCTCCTCTCCCTTTTAAATTTTCTTAAAAATGTGCATGGCTTTGTGGCTTGTATACATCACAGGGCTCTTATTCAGCACAGGCAGTATTTGGTCTGCAGCAATAAGAGACCCAAATGAAACCAAGGGTGCCAATACTTTGTTCTTACTCCGCATAAAGAGAGGGTTGAATAAAAAGATTTTTCAGATAATCATAGTTAAAATAAAAACATGCAAGAAGTATTTTGCTAAATCTCAGATAATGTTCAACATGGTTGGCCTTATCTTTACCACGTTCTAGAATTTTTATTTGTAATTTTTTTTTTTCTCCCTAATTTGTTTACCTGTCAATTCCCAGCCACACGCCAGCTCTCCCCATCACACGACAATTACCAGACACTGAGGGTGACGACTAACAGGTGCTTCCTCTGAGACAAGTGAAGCCAGCCAAATGCATCTTTTCGAACTGCTGCTCACGCTGCATCAGCGCGCACAGTAACGCACTCGCTGGAAAGCGCTATCTACCCTCTTCCGCATACATGAGCTCACGGACACGCGTGATTGTTCAGTTTCACTGTGACTGACAAGGGAAAGAGAGGATCACATTACATCCCTCCCACACACACAGTGGATTATTTACTCGAGCATTTCTTCTTTTTTTCCCCCCCAAAGTGCCTTTGGAGGAGAAACTAAAAACAGACAGATAAAGCACACCTTGTCCAATCAAAGTACAAATTACACAAAGTGATTTTGTGTAAGAAGTTTAGTGTTTTTTTTTTGCCTTGAAGGAAAGTGTTACAGCTCTTTTGCTTAGCATGTTTGGTATTCAGAGGAAACATGACAGTAGAGCATTACAGACTTGAAACAGCTTAAAAAAAATAGAAATCAGGAATGCAGCTGCATATCTGTCTTTAAGTGTGTGTGTGTGTGATAGTTTGCCCTACATCATTATTATTATGCCATTGACATTTTATGATATACTGTATGAATGCATTGCTCAACTCGAACAGTTTCACTGTCAAGCTATTGATAGATATTAGATTTTTGCATATTAGTCTCACAGGTGCTGCTACACTTATTGCTGTTACACTACTCAATAGGTACAGTCCATGTTCTGTGTATTTATTGTCCTGCACTCGTCTCACACTGTAGTGCATTTGCACTTTATGTAGTCTTGTGTACTGTTATGTGCTGCACCATGGTCCTGGAGAAACGACATTTTGTTCCAATGTATACAACTAGATAGAGGAATGACAATAAAAAAAAACCCACTTCGCTTGCCAGCCAGCCGTCACTAGTGTTCTGTTGTGCATTCTGTAGTGCACTGTGTTCTAAATGTATTCTACAATGACAGTATGTTTAACCTATGCAGTGAGCATATATGGTGAATAGGAAGCTGTTTGGAAACTGGTGTACATTGAAGTTGGAGGATTTCATGTGGGTCATGGATGCTCTAAGAAATGTAACATCGAGCTAAATAAATAAAGGTTAAATAAATAAATAAATAAATACATGAGTCCTGAACGTTAAATCTCATGATAATGGTACTGTGTCGTACCACACTATCCAATGCTATAATTGGAAAAAAGACATTTGGCAGAGAGTCGCTACACATGTAATGAAGATTGGTGTGCGGTACTGTCCAACAGAAAAGCCATTACAGAAGTTTTTTTTGTTTTGTTTTTAATAAATGGCAGTTTGAATTGAGTGAAGGCTTGTGTCGACTGAGTTTGACCAATCAACTCTTGGTACTTACTTACACACACTGCGTGTTCATGTATTTGTAACGGTGCTGTGCCACACTGTCAAGTGGAAAAATTTGTTTTGTTGCTCTTGTGTGTATTCGTGTGTGTGTGTGTGTGTGTGTGTGTGTGTGTGTGTATGTACCTGATGGCCTCCTCCACAGACTGGCCGATGATGTTGGATGAAGGTCCGGGCTGGGACAGGGGTGTGAGACTGATCACCCATTTAACGGGCTTGTAGTACTCACCACTGGAGCTCAGTAAGTAGAACAGTGTTGTCAGGAAAATCACCTACACACACACACACACACACACACACACACACACACTCAGTGAATCAGAGAATCATTCTGTGTGCAATATTGAATGTTGTTCTGAATATGTTATTTGTTTCTCCTCACAACAGCACAGTATGAATGTATAAATAATAGGCAATAGGCACCTAAGCCACAAAAATGCAGCAGTATGTGTGTGTGTGTGTGTGTGTGTGTGTGTGTGTGGGTGTGTGTGTGTTACCAGTGAGAGGACAAAGTTGAGCAGTGCCGTGCCGCTGTGGAACAGTACAGTGAGCAGCGTCGTTGTTGTGGAGATCAGCAAACCGACATTCCGGCTCATCACAACCCAGAGAGACTCCACAATCTACACACACACACACACACACACACACACACACACACACACACATTCATACCAGCACAAATTTGAACATAAACTGGATTTCATTAAACTCTAAAGAATATAAATTAATAAAATGACGACCACACAAACACACTATAACAGATCGTTAAGTGGTGGACTGTAGTCCCAGGAAAATATTTCAGCAAACCAAACTGAGTTCTTAAAAAAAAAAAATACTGTAAAAACAACATTCACTGATTCTCGTTTTCTAAATATGAGCCAGCTCAGCTTCTGCAGCAGATCCTCTGTTGAGTGAGTGACTCTAGCCACTATGAAACAAACATCACTTCGAATTGTCTTATTTACAGCCATAAACTAATCACTAAAGCTTAAGCATTAAAGTCTAACTGTTGTCACCATTCAGTCATGTTAGCTGCTTCTCCAGACGTTTGGAATTTTATATAACTGGACCTTTAAAAATATTATTTTACAGATACACCATTTAATGCCAAACATGTTACTCCGCATATCTAGTTGCAAAATGCAAACCAAAGCAGTCTTGAGTTAAAGAGCACCATGTCCAAGTATTACCAGTGGTTACAATCTCTATAGCGATACAAAAACATGGCGGAGTGCTGTGAGACAGAATAAAAGTGACTTACTAAGCAGGGTCGTTAAAGCTCATCACATAAGGAGAATGGTTCATTTGTGCTCTTTTCTACAGATAAGCAGAATGAGAAATAGCTACAGGAGACACATTTGTATTTTTTCCATTTCTAGGCAAAGCGCAGAGATGTGAAAGGCAGCCGTCTTCCCTCAACTGAAAAAAAACCACACATATCTCATCTTACACAAAAATTAGCAAGCTAAGGAAACATATCAGCACTTCCTTCCTTCTCTATGAAAGAATGATAAGGTTTCACAAAATCAGTATTATATAAACATTATGTTCCTTCTATGTTCCTTCAGTGCAGATTATGTTTCAGATCATTAAATTCTCCCCATTTTCAAACTAATTTAATCTTGGCCAATTCCCACCCACCAGCCAGCTCTGCCCTATCATACGACAGCTACCAGTCTGAGAGCAGCGCAATACACTCGGAAGAAAGAGCTATCTACCCTCTTCCACATACATGAGCTCACAGATGCCCATGATTGGCTAGCGTCATTGTGATTGACAGGGGAGAGAGAAAGCCACCCCTTCCACCCTGAGAGCACAGCTCTCTTGGACTCCCGGCCAGAGATTGTTTGTAAAGCGCCCATAATAACATTAACGTGTGTTACAATCACAGCATATTGTACAATACACACATACAAACAAACACACACACACACACACACACACCGATAGCAGTGTTTCGATGTTGTCTTGCAGGAAGGAGACAATATCCTGCCAGTCTAGTATGTCTCCGAGCCAGCTGTGCTGCCTCTGCAGATGTTGCTTGTGGCCACGGTGGCGTCCGCTGTACGTTACGTTCTACGGGAAAAGAAAGAGAGAAGCACTGAAACGCAGAGAACCTCAACGTACATCACCTCCTCTAAGCTTCTACTTCCAGGCAGTCAGACAGCACTTTCCCACTCCACACTGCACTGTAGCACAGAACAGTTAGTCATTTAAATCCACAACAATCCACAGCTTAGCTGAGTTTCAGTAACTGTTTTCCTACATGACACTCCTGTTAACAGTGAACACTAACAAGTGTACCAACAATACAGGAGCAATACTCAGCAGTTAGCTTTATGTGAAGCTCCACTGTGCTGAGTGAGAAAGTGTGGCTCAAAATAGTTAGCCTTTATATAAATAACTAAACTCTAGCATACAATTCAGACATACTACAGCACAGTAGTGTGTGATTTGGGACGCAGCCCTAGATCAAATGACACCTCGTAATGAGTCTGTAATGACTGAGTTTGGTCAATCAGCAGCCAGTTTCTAGCACCTCCATTATTCCCCTGTATGGTACCTGTGTAAGAAGCATGGGAAATTCAGCAAGAAACCAAATTCAGTATGAGTATAGTATGGGTCACATGGTGCTGTTCCACACTGTCTATTAGAAAAAGAATAAGAGAATCTGTCCGTGTCTGCTCATCTTTGTATGTCTGTCACTGTCTGGTCTGACTATCTCTGCCTGGGTCTAAATGTCTGTCTCCATCTGTCTCTGTCTGCCTGTCTCTGAATGTATGTATCAGTCTGTCTCCATCTGTATCCATCTCTGTATGTGTCTGTCTGTGTCTGCATCTAAGCCTGTCTGTCTGTCTGTCTGTCTCCGTCTGTCTCCATCTGTCTCCGTCTGTCTCCGTCTGTCTCCGTCTGTCTCCATCTGTCTCCGTCTGTCTCCGTCTGTCTCTGTGCTGAATACCTTGACAAACCATGAGTGGTAAAGTCGGTCCCACAGCTCCAGAACCTGCTTCTCGATCACTGCCGTGTTGTTCACTTTCTCACCAAGCATCTTGTGGAGCTACAGAAACACAAACACACACTTACTGCACTTTGCTTCAAGTGCACATTCATACACGGGCTGTTCAGGTTTGACGTACGTTAGTTGGCTTTTGTTGGATTATAATGATGATCACGACATTGTACATGCAAGATTTGCTTTCTCAGTGTGACAGCACGTAAGCTGGCTACACCCCCTGACCTGCTTTAAACTCACAATGTCCTGAACTCTACCTTTTGAGTTATCCACTCTCTCCCATGCTGGTACACGTTTGTGGCTGCGGAGTTAAGAGCTTTCTGAACAACGCGAGCCTCTGGAAGCCAGCTGCGACATACACATGCACATGGAAAAGTTCATAAAGGTACTGCATTATGTTACCGTGTGTGTGTGTGTGTGTGCGTGTGTTTGTTGTCGTGTGTCTTACTTGGCCCACTCAGGGTGGTTGGCGAGAGTCTCGTTGATCAGGTTGCTGGTGACCTCTATGATATGAGCGCTTTCATGATGCACCTAAAAAAATTTGCACCAACTGTGTAAAGACTGAATCAGGCACAGGAAGCACCTTTTAATTTTAAGGCAGCAAAATAAATTCTGAATCTGTTACGTTTCCATCGACTATTCCTATGTGACTATTTTTAAGAAGGCAGAACAAAAGAATATAGCTGGCAAATAATTAGACAGACAGACCGGAATACGTCCCGGTCATCTGTTTCCATCGTCTTTTATTACATATTATACCATAATGTTACTGAATTCTCGATTCTGATTGAAAAAATCTTTGTGGTTTCTTTGTAACATGACAAGCTGCAGGTTTTGTCTTATTAACGTCAAGAGAGAGAAAAAATGAGGCTGGTGCGGGAACGACTGTTTATAGCCGTTACAAGGAACTAACTTGTGTCATGGACGTTTCCACAACATTTAAATGCAACTGTAAACAGATAAAAAGTATGACGTGACATTCTTTAATAAATTTTAAAAAATGCTACTGCTGTGGTATAAGAGGAATAAAACACTTATGGACATGTTGTTCATCAACTCTGTTGTCGATTATCATCCTATAACAGCACACCCTGTTGTGATATATTCCTTATTTATTTTTAATAAAACCTTTAAAACTACTTCAGTTTAGTGTTTTTTTTTTTTGTCTGTGTGGATTTTGCCTACTATATACCATAGCAGTGAGCAAGAGGGCCATGAGGAGTGTCCCTGTGACCAGAAGAAAGATGATGAAGATGCTGATGAGTTTATCCAGCGATTTCTCCAACCATATGATCATCTAGGGGAAAAAACAAGAAGGAGAGGGAGAATCATAAAGATTAGCTTCCAGCAGGTGTAGATGCTGAAACATCAAGTGGGTGTGAGCACAGAGAGAAACCTGCTTCCACAGTCCTACAAGTCAACCCGGACGAACCAGCTGGCCAAGTAGTAGCCATCTAGGGACCATACACCTAGACAATAACCAAAAACGGTAGCTTTTGCTAATGTTTTGCAGTTTACATGCTTGTTAATGAGGTGACAAATTTGGCACACTCTTAGAAAAAAGGGTGTTTTAATGGTTATTAGTTCGCTCATAACAGGTTCTACCTAGGTAACCCTTTAGGGTTCTAGATCGAAGCTTTTGGAGAAAGTTTTGTTCCTCAATATACATTAATTTAGAAAAAAAAAAAAAACAGACACTGCTAGCCCATCTGCGTCAAGATTTGACGTGCATTTTGATATGCTTTTCTGCTCAGCATGGTTGTAAAGAGTGGTTATTTGAGTTACCGTAGCCTTCCTGTTAGCTCAAACCAGTCTGGCTATTCTCTGACCTCTCTCAACAACAAGGCATTTCCGCCTTCAGAGCAGCCGCTCACTGGATGTTTTTTGGTTTTTACACCATGGGTGTGACTGTTGTGCATGAAAGTCCTCAGAGATCAGCAGTTTCTGAAATACTCAAACCATGCCACGGTCAAAGTCACTGAGAGGTTGCAAGTAGAACCCTTTAAACGTCCAAAGAACCCCTGTGGAACCCTTTTTTCTAAGAGTGTACATTCCAGCATGACTGTGTTGCAGAGCCAGCAGGCATAAAACTCTGAGTGATTCTGCTATCACAGAGCTCTGATAAACAGGAAGTGGTCGATGAATATAGAAAAGTGTTACAGATAATGAACACTACTTTTACAGCAGACCAGGTTTCTCCGTGCTCCCCGTAGCTACAACGTCCTGTCTGAGGCAGTTTCATCCTGTTCTCATGTCTGGTTTAATCGTGTGGCTAATTAGTCCTCATCACAGCCTAACATTAGTAGGTTTAGTAGATGTTAGTGATACCTTGCGTGTTTCAGGTGATGAACATTAGGCGGGAACTTGTAGATTGAAATGTGAGTAAAAAGCTGCCATTGATGACAATGAGCCAAAGCCACATGCTGAGACCTTAACGTGACCTTCAACACCATCTGTTCCTTTCACCGGGGTGAGAGTGTTCTATATCAGACACTGTACTTTGGGGAATGTCACGTTCTCTCAGTGCGTTTAAGAGATGCTGAGCTCAGAATTGATTCTTTCTCGGCAGGGCATTCTCCTGCTGATGTTCTCTTAAAGCAGAGATTGTTTTATTTCTTTTTTGTATTTTTTATAAAGGTTACTGAAAGTAGCATAAGGGCCTTAGCCTAAGGGGCAAATGTGTGATGGAAAAGGTGCTATTTTAACAAAATTTAACAAATGTGCCCAGAAAATTAGTAATATGTAAATGAATGCTATTTGTACCCTTTAGAAATTAGAAGTCATTTCTTTCATTTTACATAACAGATTTGAAGGAAGAGAGCCCCATTACTGTGTCTGACTCAACTCTGACTCTGACTATAAAACTTGTATGGCATTTAAATGGTAATAATAAACATAACTGTCAGTGTGTGAATTTACTCAAATTATAGCTGGAATAATGTTATGCTTTCCGTTACAGCTGGTTTTACTACTTGGATCAGCGTCGGCCAAATGTATTCTTTAAAAACCCCATGACACAACCAAGCTTCTCTTTCCCCAAGTGCCGCATCCCAAAATAGAAAGGGCCAGCTCCCAGGGGAAAATCCTCCCCCACCCAGGACTCAGTCCAAACCTAAAGACACCGCACCCCTGTCTGGCTGATTCAGGCATGTGCCGATAGGAAATTTCCATTACAATACTCAATAATCCTTTTATGATTCTTTACTATATTAGCAAAAAGTCTTTAGCTGAACCGGTCATGTTGGGCAAAAAGGACTTTAAGATGAAAATGTAACTCGGGGTGGACAAATGATAAATTTATTAGCTAGCCCACCACTAGGTATGTGAAAGCTCCACTGTGCTGGGAAAAAGTGGTAGCTAAGGTAATGGAATAACATACGGCCAAATAGTTAGCTAGTTAACGCATTAATTCAGATTAAGGAAAACAAACGAAGACATGATCACGTAGCACACTGTGTTTGAGCCCTCAGCAAAAAGTCAGCTAATCACTGGCAAACGTTTCAGCTATATGTTATGGTGTTTTAATTATTCGCAGATGGCTATTGTCTTTATTTTCCCTCAATATTTTTAACCACAAGGTAACTCCGTGAGTAATATGATGGCTCTGCACTGGATTTTATTTTGCTTGGTTTCCACGTGTTCCGCACTCTGAAAAGGTCATTTGTCCCCTGCACACAGCTAGTAAAATACGTGCTACCGACAGTCAGACTGTGCCTCGACCATTGTGTGTAGTGCAGCAGGCGGCGGGATTCGGAACGAATAGTTAAGATGCAGTGTTTATTTTCTTTTTCATACTTTCTGCTGAGTAGCTATGAGTAATAAAAGAATAGCCTGGACATGAAATCCGATTGTCTCAGGTGTCTGGGCTACTGATTTGTCCACCCCTGCAACTATACTTTTTATACAGGGTTAACTCTTGTACTGAACAGCAAGCTGACTAATTAGTGCTAGCTAACAACATTTATGTGCTACCTGTCAGGTCACAGCTAACTTCTTATAAACACAAATATGACTAATGATAAAGGCTGTAAAGAAAAGATTAGCTATAAGACAGTCAGTTTGTATATTTACATTTGTAAATATATTCCTCAGGTGTTTTTTGAAACATGGTGGTGGTAGTTTCTATACTGTATAATAATGTGCTTTGAATACTGCAGTAACTCAGTAAATAGCCTGTTATCGGCACATGTCTAATCTGGGTTTCTCTCCATGCAGCTCACACACACTGAAGCCAACCAAGCCCACGCATGTCTGCATCTGTGGAAAAGACTGAAGCCTCACAGGTTCTGTTTCTTTACTGAGAATTTTTAATGCCAAATATCTGAATCTTAACCTGAGAGGAAAAGCTTTCGGTCTCTTCCACAGAACAAAATCAGTATATACACAGACACACACACACACACACACACACACACAAAAAGCGAGAACCGTAAGTCTGCAAGCTCAGCTGAAAACAGAAAGATGGAGGGATGACAGTGGATGAGGGAAAAAAAACATCAGTCCAAGCTTGTACTAGGTGTGCACACTGTCACGCTTTCGCTCTTCCTTTCTGTTATCTTTTTTTCCTTGTCTCTCTCCCACTCTTGCTAGCGCAAACCATTTACCTGCTTGTTAAGCCAATGCCAGAGCTTTGAGGAGGGAGACAGAGAGACAAAGTGTTATTAGAAACAACCAATAAGAGTGCAGGAAAGCAGCAAACATCAACATGTTGGGTTTTTTTCAGGCAACAAGAGAACAGGACAGGATTGGAGGAGGGAAATAAGGGGAAAGATCCGCATTGCATAGTGATGAAAGTACAGCATAGAATTAAATAGAATTAAATACTAAATCTAACACACCAGGTTTTGATTAGATGGTGGCCTTACGCTAACCTTCTCGAAGAGTAGAAACGTCTTTTGTTTAGCTAATTAAAAATACCAACCTTTTTAAAAAAAATTGCTCTCCTACATTCTGTGGAAAAAGACTTTCACCTGCAGGTCATGTTTTAATGAGATGAGTAAGAGCAAAGAACTTTCAGGACAATATGAAAGTTGAAAATTGAATGGCAATGACTATGCAATCCATATAGCTACAGTTAAATTCTGCCTGGCTGAGCATTTTCATTCACTTTAAACAATACTAAATCTAACAGCACATATAATTAAAGAACAAAATAGACTTGTTGATGTATATTAGTGGACAATGATAACCTCAGCTTATCTTCTCAAAGAGCAAAGCTCACCCTGCAAGATTATCTAAATACCTAAAACTAGTAGGTTGTATAACGCTAATCTACCCTCTCCAGCTTGTTTATGATCGCTACTGTTTGTTCAAAATGTCCAACTGTCTAACTTGTACACGAAGTTCTACAGATAAAGGTGTTTTTGTTCATGTTACCATTACACAAGCAACTACAAAACTAAAATAACTGATCTAAACCAGAGAGACAAGAAAACCGGAGCAATTAATTAACTGTATGTACATCTTTACCACCTCACTTCTGAATTCTGGACTCTGATTGGTCAGAAGGTGTTGATTAATTGTCTATAACAGCAGCTTTGACAGTCGTTCCAGCTGCATTTTTAATGTGTTTTTTTCTAATAGTATAACTAAAAGATAATTTACTCAGTTCCTGGGTCTCTCCTTCCTTTCGGAAGGAGTCTCCAGTATCAGTGCTATGTAACAGAGGTTAAGCTGAAACTTAAGTTTTCCGACACTTAAGGACAAAGGACTTTTACATGGTAACATGACAAGTTGCATGTGCTGTCTGATGAGTGAGCGAACAACTGTTTATAGATGCTATAACACAAGTAATAACAGAATCTAGCTTGGACGTTCCACAACATTAAATGTAACTATAGACAGCTAAAAAGTATAATGTATCATTCGTTGATCAACACAATGTAATCGTTGGCAAATTGCTGTGGTATAAGAGGAATAAAACATTAAGTCATGTTGTTATTGGAAAATAATCAATGACGTTGCCCTTCATTCATTACCTAAACTCTAAATTTCCTTCCTATCTTATATAAGAGTCAGAGTGGTTTCACTCTAAGGGTTAAAGAAAACAAGCACTAAAACTGGATTTCCCGATAATATCCACCATCTCCAGAAAATCTGTACACTGTGTACACAGCATGACAGGTTGAGTGTTTCACATGAGGTTTCTTCAGGTAACGGTAATGATGGCTCTCTGTAAGGGGATCCACTAGAGGTGTTACCTTAGTATCAACCCGCAGTAGAAACTGTGCCAGTCCTTTGATTGGTCCAGGCAGCAGAGCATCCTGTCTGTCTCTGATAAACCTCTCCAGCACCACCCACCATGCTGCTAATGTCCGCTCAGCGAAATTCTTCACCCCGAAATGCACCACCAACCTCTTAATCACCCACACTGTCAGAGCAAAACACACACACACACACACACACACACACACATATACATATATATATATATATACATACATACACATATACATATACATATATATATATATATATATACATACACATATATATATATATATATATATATATACACACACACACACACAGCCATCTTTTGGATAAAAGCTGTAAAAACCTATATATATTTTGTGAGGAATGGATGATTATGAAATGCTAAGTACATGTAAACAGACAGACAGACAGACAGGCACAAACACACACACGCATGCACACACACACACACACCCACAGAGCACTGTACAAGGTCAGAGTGAGAGCATGTTCTGTTGGTCAAGGGAATGAAAAGTTTCAGTGTCAGAGTCTTGCTCTAATGAAGTGTCAGTATCACTGCTCCTTATTGGTGCCCAAAACGCTGAGATCCATAATTCATCACAGCACCTGCCACACTTCCCACTCCACTGATCTCATTACAGATGTCATCAGCATCACTATTCATGGGGAAATGAGGACATGACTGACAGCCAGACTAGACTTCAGAGCAGATATTAACACACCCCGCCCTTAACCTTGGCCGTGAATGACTTTTCCTATTTTTCTCTGCGCTGTAAAAATGTCTGTCCAAACAACACCAAAGTTACTGGATGAAAAAAATCATGAAAACAAATTTAAACCTTGTGTAATATGGGTTAATATGTAATATACGTGTTTTCAATATCGTAGAAAGTGCTAACAAATAAAATAGGAACGTCTCTACAGTTTTACACTCATTAAAAATGCACAAATCTGTCCCCATGTCCTTGAGCACTCCGACAAAAATCACTAACATTAGCGATCATTAGCCAGCTGGATAGCTAACTGCTAGTAAATAGCCTGCATGTGTTACAGGTAGATCAGAATTCGATTTCAATTTGCATCATCATTTTTTCTCAGTGATTTATTTAAAAGTAGCCAAGCCTTGGGATATAATGTAATAATCGAATGATTTTTGTTTATCACTAACATTAGCTAGTAATCACGGACATGATTGGTCCAAATGATAACATTGATAACATTAACTCATGAGCTCATTCTTAACACTTCCAGAATAAATTTTATACAAAAGTATTTAGAAAGTCTCTGATTAAAAAATTATAATTATTATAATAATTAATATGTGATCTTCAGTGGAGCCCAAGATTTCTTTTGAAATATAATTCGAAGTTTATTTTTTTAGTTTAAATTTCTTTCATTAACATAGTAGTTGTTCTATTTAATGGTTTCCTACATTACCCACAATGCAGTTTGACCCACTGATACTGCTGTAGTGGGAATTAGCCCTCTCTTTATCTCTACCTTAAGAGAGCGATGCAGCTGCACTTTAGTCCTTTAGTTCGTCCAGCTCTCTCATCTCGTCATCTACACACTCTTCTCAAACAGATCGACTTCCAAAGCTTTAATGTTCATGCTAATACCACCATCACCGCCATCACACTCGTCATCTCGCAGATCACTGACTAGACGAGTACGACTGCGTCGTATAGCTGCGGTGCATTCTGTAACTTTGAGTCCAACGTTTGGAAAATGGTGAGTGAGAAAAGCTCTGACCTGAAGTGCTGCGAGGAGATTGGTGGTCTCTCTCAGTCTGGCCCGTGTGGCATCTAGCTCTTCCAGAAGCTTCTCCTGAGCCTCTTTCAGGCTGGAGATGTGTCCCTTAGCCGAGCCCAGACCCTGCTCTCCTTCCTTCACCATCTCTTGAAGTTGGCTCATCTAGCAAAGAGAGAGATAGCGAGAGTGAGAGAGAGAGAGAGAGAGAGCGAGCTTAAAGATCCATGTTATAGTTGAGTGCAAAAGTTTGTACACCCTTAGGTCAAAATAAATTCGACCACGAAGTGTCAAGTTTGTTTCTTTTTTCATCACAAAGAGCAACAATGGTCCAACAGTATACCATGATGGACAAATACGTATTTGGACACTTTTGTTTTGTTTTTGTTATTGAATATACATCCAGTGCATATATCCACTCAAAAATGTACACACATGATGTCTTTTGACTCCTGAGTATGTATTCATAAGCATATACAGATATATATTTAAAAAACTAAATTGATAAGGAAAGAAATTCAGTATTCAGACAGTATAAAGCCTGCAAAAAAATCATGCCTGTTGCACCCGGTGTCATTATAAAAGAGGCTGCCGCTGCTTGGGAAGATTTCACACAACAAGTAGCAATTAACTGAAGAAACTGAGTCTGGGGAAAAAACAGACATTTCAACAAGACAATGACCACAAATATACGGCCAGAATAACTCAAGAAGGCCTTGCATGGCCTAGCCTCCTGACTTCAGTCCCGTTTATAGTTTATGGATTGCGAGTCCATCAATGGGACCCTCGTAACCTTGGGGAATTGAAGATGATTTGACAAGTGGAATGGACCAAGTTTGAACCACAACGCTGTAAAGAGCTAATTACTTCTTACTCGAAGCTGTAATTGCCAACAACGGCTTTGCAACAAAGTACTTTTTTTCTCCTAACAATTTCATCTTAAACATATCTTTGTTTATGCTTATGAACACTTCATTGTTCATATTTATAAGTACAAAGCCAAAAGACATTTGAAGTTGATATACGTACTGGAGGTATATTAAAGAACAAAAACTAAAGTGTCTGAATACTTATTTCCCCTCACTCCATGTTAAGGTATTATTCTCTAAGAAGTCGTGAAGCAAACTTTACACTCGACAGCATGGTGTCACTTTAACTTCATTAGCCTTGCACCTGGCCCCTCTATTCCTATCAGGCTCTTATAATGAAAAGAAGGGAGGAATGATGACACAATAGCTTTAAATGAGGAGCCAGAGAACAATAAGGACTCGATGCCAAAGTGGAGTCCTTGTCCCGCAGCAGTGGTGGGACTTTGTGCGACACGCAGCCAGCTCTGAGAGCAGAGAACCCATTAAAACAGCAAGAGTAATGAGACGCAAAACACACAGCGCTGAAATTAATCACTCTGAAATGGGCCCAGCTCGTCCGCCCACCAGAGAGCTACAGAGCTCCGGAGCTCGACTCCGAGAACAGCACGAGGCACAGAGCCTTGGAGAAACGCGAATGAAAACAAGGAGCACAGCCAGCTCAAATTCACCAATTCAGGTTTAATGTAGTAGAATGAACATTAAGAGTTTATTCAAGCCTGTCTTTCTTCATATAGTCACATTTGCTATGATCTTTTTTAAACAGTAGTGTTATAATGAAAGTGGCGTTCTGCCGATTCTTATGACTGATAAACAAACGAGAAAGACAGCTAGTTAGGCAAGCCAAAATCCAGAAAAAGGAAGAAATGACGATAAATTACGAATGCCTTCTGACACTTTTCACATGGAAGAGTATTATTATGAGTGTCACCCACATAGATAGTTCTGTCAGAAGATAACAGCACTGTCAGACAGATCACTAACACTGAGCTAGATGAAAAAATAAATACTATGACCGCATATTTCCACACATTTAATTATTTATTTATTTTTTGCTAGTCCTGAGAGTAAAATTGTACTTCTACCTCTTCTTGTGATAAATAAACCAGAGTCCAGCTATTTAAAGCCATGGTAAGCTAGCAGTTCATCTGGGTCACATTTTAGTCGATAACAGCATTTATACCACAGCGCTGTTGAATTCTCAAATCTGACTGGTCAGGAGATGTTGATTAACTTTAAAAATGTATGATTGTTGACATGGTGAAGTTTCCTATAAGAAAATATTTATTTCAAATTTATGGAAGGAGTCTTCGGTGTCAATGTTTTGCAGTGGTAAGTTATCCACCACAGGAATGTCTTCAGGATGGAGGAGTTTGCTCTTTTGCGGTTTTTCTGTAACATGACAAGCTGCATTTATCTTATTAACTTTGAGAGAGAGAGAGAGAGAGAGAGAGACTTGTTTTGCAGATGTTCCACAACATTAGTCAGAAGTTTTCTTCTTCAGTTTGCACTGGAGTTAATATTGTTATGAAATAACGGAAGCTTATAGCCAGTAGCTTAGCAAACTAAGTGCAAATCATCACACACTCCAGTTAGACAGAACTGACCATGAAATGGACCAAAAAATGGACAAAATCACACCTCATATTGCACAGATTAAAAAAGAAAAAAAAGTCAGTTTGGTTTTCCTCCGCTACAGCATCAGACTCAGTCAGGAGGCGTGGCCTAAAGCCTGAAGAAATACAAACATATTTGAACTGCTTTGAATAAGAATGTAGTTACAATCTGATTTGTAGATCTTTTTAATACATTTATTTATTCTATAATTTATGAAGCAATCCACTAGGCTTGGTCTTAACGAGTCAAACATAGTTAGCCGTGTAGGTCCAGAGTAAAACTACAGAACCAAACTTAATAAAATAAAAATAACCTTGTTCATTGACTACACTGCAAAAAAATTATATCTTAAGTAAGAAATATAGTGTATATATGCAAATTCAACTAATATTTCTATTTATTATTTGTTTTTAAACAAATAGAAGATTATTAAGCCTATTTCTAATGTCGAGCTTGAAGTTGTCTTATTCTACGGTGTGTTTCAAGCCTTTATTTCTAGAAAGAAAAAAATGATCTGCCAACAGAATAAGACAAATTTAAGCTATTTAATGTTTCTAGAAATAGGCTTAATGGTCTGTGAAATATTAGATAACTTTTCCTCTATTCAAGATATCTTCACTTACTAAGATATCATTTTCTGCAGTGTGGAGAAAGATGAGAAATTGTGCGAACTTCAATTATGGCCAATTTGTGCCTTTAAAAGTCTTTCAGAAGGATATTTTTTAACATTTAGAGGGGTGGTAAAGCTATTGTAGTGGTCTTTATGGGACAGGTTACTTCTACATGACAGAATGATGATTAAACCCGTGGTGAGCATCTGTAGGGATGAGTGATCAGGCTGTGAATCAGTATCAATGAGTTTCATGTAAGGCTGTACAATAAATCATATTAAAGCCATGATCTCTATTCATTTCTCAGTGCAATTCAATTCAGGAGCAGCGGCGATTCATAAAACAGAGCACCACTATTCCTGCTTGTTCACTGTGACCAATAATCACATATTGGTGTACCGACATGATGCACAGAGAGTCTAACAGAAAAAAGCTGGGGTGGAGGGGGGCAGGACAATGTCGGAAAGCTGTGAATGAATTTAAAAAGTGTCTCACTTGTCTGGTTGTAGTGACGAGCAACACATTTGTCCTAAACAAATGTTTAGTATTACACTGTATATACAACAGTCTGTGGACACCGGACCTTAACACTCATATGTGCTTTTTGAACATTTCATTCCAGATTTATTCCCACTTTGCTATTATAATATCCTCCACTCTTCTGGGAAGACTTTCCACTAGACTTTGGAGCGTGGCTGTGGGAATTTGTGTTCATTCAGCTATAAGAGCGTTAGTGAGGTCAGGCACTGATGTTGATGAGGAGGTCTGGGGTGCAGTCGGTGTTCCAGTTCATCCCAAAGGTGTTCAGTGGGGTTGAGGTCAGGTCTCTGTGCAGGACACTCGAGTTCTTCCACTCCAACCTTAACACACCATGTCTTCATGGAGCTCGCTCTGTGCACAGGGGCATCATCATGCTGGAACAGGTTTGAGCCTCTTAGCTCCAGTGAAGGGAAACTGTAATGCTACAGCACACAAACACATTCTATACAACGTGTGCTTCCATCTTTGTGGCAACAGTTTGGGGAAGAACCACATATGGGTGTGATGGTCAGGTGTCCAGAAACCTTTGGCCATATGGTGTGCGTTCTCAATATTAAATTCTCAACTACTAAACAAACAATGACTAAATGTGTAAAATGCATGTGCACAAAGCTCTCCGCATTACACACAGAGCTTGTTTATCAAGACTGATTTTTACGCACAAGTGGATTATGCATTGCTCTTGACAGGAGCAGAATTTCATATACAATAGCAAGAATATAATACATATACAGTACATATTGTTCCTTACAAAATTGCTCAGAGAATCCTGAGTGAGAATTGTGATCTCTGTTCTAAGCCAAAAAAATTCATGATTCTTACTTCAGGAAAAATTATGCAAGGGTTTTTGAAGTGTTTTTATTGATGCAGTATTGCAATAAAGTCATCCCCAAATTATCCTGCAATAAACTCCCCAAATTATCCTGCACTATATGGCTAAGTGCACATACACACCAAGTTTACACTTTCTGTTCATATCATATTGTGACTTCGAGGTGGGAAAGAATCAGAGGGAGGAACTGGAGATGCTCTCACCTCGCTGTTGGCCATGTTGAGCTTGGTGGTGAGCTCCTCTCTCAGGCTGTCCAGCTGCTCCCGCAGACGGTTCTTCTGCTCCTCCAGTGAACTGCGCTCCTTCTCGAACTGCTGCTCCATCTCCTGATGAAAGACATACAACAACACAATGAGAAAATGGCCTGCATGTCACAGTAAGGACACTCTCAAGTCTACTTGATTGAATATGATGCATACTGAAGGCATTCAGAATTTTTACAAAATTTTCCGGAGGCTCAAAAAAAAAAAAAAAACTTTCGTCAAAACGTTGAGACTTGGAGACATCATGGCATACTACTTTTTTGTAGGAGTTAGATTTTTTGAAGACACAATTTCAAAGTTCCACACAAATTTACTTCACATCTGGTGAAGTTCTTAATATATTTCCATGAAATCTTTTTATTAAAAAAAGAACCGTGCACAGTTTACAGCTGCGTCTTGTGACTAGATTACTATTTGTATAACGGGAAGGTTAAGCATCTTTCAGTGCAATATTAGAAAAAAAAAGGAAACATAACTATAAATTATGGATGCTCTGTGAAATATTCGCATGGAAGAGTATTATTATGTGTCACCCACACAGATATTTTTGTTGCTGGATGACGGTGTTAATGTCGCATACATCGCCAACGCTGAGTCTGATTTAAAAAAAAAAAAAAAAAGCAAAGCAAAAAAAAAAAACAGGCTGAACAAAGTGTCACAGAGCAGCGTCTGCCGCGATAAGAGGTGGTGTTATAAAATCTGAGACACAGCTTAATTATGGACTGATGAATGCAGTGTAAACCCAAATCACCTGTGTAATTATGGTAAATGTTTATCTGTGTACGGAAGCACAGTTGTAATTCATAATTACAATCATTATCAAAAATGACAAATATTGCAAATGACAGGCTTTAATTCAGATTTGCATGTTGCTGTGAATGTGCAGTGGCCATGCCAAGTGTCAGGATGATCGATCGGAAATTGCACTGAAGTGCTGTGTAATGGAGGCTGTTGGCATTCAGAGTGCACTGCTGCTCAAAACTGTGTTTTATAATTTCACATTTAGCTCTCGGAATGATCACACAACTTTATCATATTCACAACTTTGCAGATCTTTGTGCTGTTTGTCAAACGAGGTTTATGGCATGTGCTTTCTATGCACATATGCGTGCACACACATCTTAAAAGCATAAATAATAAACGAGGCCTTCTACATATAAAATATTTCACTTGTCGAAGAGAGAAAGATAGATAGAGAGAGAGATAGAGAGAGAGAGAGAGAGACCCTGAGTAACACTGCTAAATAACTGATAGTGTTCAGAGCTGTTCACCGACTACAGCTGGCGAGCGTGCATAATTCACCGCCCCAAACTTCCAAGCAGACAAATATGCAAATATGACCTCATGCATGATTAATAGGACTACATCTATCGCTGCAGTGTGATGAAATCAAAGCCGAGCTTTTGGGCTACAACAAAAATCAAATGTACGCAATGTTGAATTTACCCCAAAAGTAACTGGTGTACCAACATCGTGTCCTGACATTTGCTAACTTTGCTTCCCACAAAAATATTAGCGCATGTCCATAGACACAATGGCACAACAAACAAATGATACAACAAATGATTATTTTATACACTTGTTAAAAAATGTCTGATCTGCAGTCTGCTCCATGAACATATTACATTGAACATAATAATAAACGGTCTACAAATATATTGAAAGATGTATTCTGTTGAATAACTGACTTTTTGCATAACTGAGAATCATACAGTAATAACTACAATCTCAGAAAAAAATGGCAATAAACTGTACCAGTTTATAGACTGCATCATGTTTATAGACCACATCAGCAAGTCTGAGTGACCTCACTGAAGAACTGGATGTGAATTAAAACGTCGGCGTAGCATTGGCCCTCCAGTGTAAAACCTATGGTAGATTAATCAGTGTATTCATGATATAGAGAAAACTAGACCAGTTTTTAATTTTTGCCAAACTACTGCTGGAAGCTTCCCCTACAGAGACTGTATATATTTGTGAGTTGTTTGGATACAGTTGTGTGCTATTCCAAAAAAAATGAAGTGTTCTCCCTTGGTTTTGAAGAGTGCCTCCATGCGTTGGATGGAGCTGACAAGCCGTCAGTGCTTGGAGGAAGAAAGGAAAGTGATGAAGAACAGGAGAAACTCCAAGTCTAAAATAGCCGTTGTCATCATGTTGTTTTTGTATGACTTGGCGCTCAGCTCTAACGTAATCCCTTCTCCTTCATTATTCATCCACCCTTCAATTTTTCTCTCGCCATTTCCATTTCTGAGCGCGGCGGCTGATAAGCCCAAAGCGGCTCCGTGCTAATGTGATTCAGCCCTTTAGTGTCGCAGCTGCTTCAGCGTCCTGTCCTCTGGCTCTGTCCCTGAGGATAGGTCCCAGCAAAAAGGGCAAAAAGGGCTGCAGGATACCCAGGTGCAGCATCGGAGAAAATCAGCCGTGCCTGCATAAAAGCCTGCCTCAGGGACTGCAAGGAGACTGCAATGTTGACAGTGGAGAGACAGAGAGCACAACATCCGAGACTCACTGTGATTTGGACAAGAGAAAGGAGGAGAAACAGACGACTAAAAATAGATTTTAGATTTATGAATATTTGCCTTACTCCTTGTGAAACAACGGTTGACGGTTGTTACCAGTTATTGCAAAGTTCAAACCAAGTTCTATTTTTATCATGGTGCAAAATCCTGCAACTGTGATTTCTGCTGGTTTTAATGCTAAATGCTGAAGGAAAAGTCTAATCTGTGGTAATGTTTAATCAATAAAAGTATGGTTTAGCCAAAAATTAAATACCCAAGTAGTAGTTCATCAGCCAAGACATTTGGTGGCAGTTTACTTTTGTAGCGTAGTTGTGCATCATGCAGACTGAACTGGAACTAGATTATCATACACATCACTTTTAACTTTCCCTCGGAAAACTGACGCCATGCCTTATATCTGAGTGCGATGCTAGCATGGAGTGACACTGAGCTACGTCGCAAAGACGAAAGTGACTATTTTTACCTTCGTCATTTTGTCCATAACAGTGTCAGAAAGCACATACTCAAGTCTTTCTGTGAAACTAAATAACTTGATGCAAGTGTGTCAGCTGGTAGCCCTAAGCTTTCCTTACTTGTTACATACATTGGCCTCAAAGCTTCAGTGCAAAACTGAGGAAGCAAATTTTGGACACCAAACGTGTCTTGGCTGTTCATCTACACTTGATGTACATTTCCTGTTTGGCTGAACTATTCCTCGAAGCCAAATTGATTTCAAAACAAATTCTCTTGGCTGTGAAACACTGTTTGAAAAATTGTTTCTCACAGGTTCTTTGGATGATTAACAGTTCGAAAGGGATTCTACTTAAAACTTTCCTGAAAGGAAAATCTTTATATATATATATATATATATATATATATATACACACACACACACATATATGTGTATGTATATATATACAGTCAGGTCCGGAAGTATTTGGACAATGACAGAGTTTTTGTGATTTTGCCTTTATACACC
>CM075024.1:6970809-6990849 GCA_037576675.1 Pangasius sanitwongsei | reverse complement strand
TGGGATGGCACTTAAGTTCATATGTGAGTCAAGGCAGGTGACCGAATACTTTTGGTAATATAGTGTATATATATATGTATGTATGTATGTATGTATGTATACACACACAGGTTAAAAAAAATCATTAAGGACTATCAGAGCCATTATCAAAAATTGCAAAAGCTCTGAACAGTGGAAAAGATGTGTTTTAATGTTTGAAAAAAAAAACTGTTAAAATTAAATTATGTTACGTCTATGCCCAAAAAAACATGGTAAATTATTGGATGTGTAATTTGATTTATATTGTATTCTTTCATTTTCTTGAAGGGTGTTGATTATAATATATAACAACTCGTGTGGCATGATTGTGTGGTCTGTGTACGTGTGTGTGCTTTTCTTTTACCTTTAGATTGTGTTTTGGCATTGCTCTCTTCATCATTCTCAGCCACAGGCCGGTGGTTACTGCAGGTAATGGCCATGTAGATAGTGTTAGCAGCAAAGGAAAGGACCTGTCCTGGCAGTTCCCCTAGAAATGAAAAAGTCACCAAAAAAGGAGATGTACACTCATTCTTGCACTAGTTTTTACATCACTCCTGCCTCACACTCTCTGCACTAGTCCTATGTACAGCCCCTGGTTCGTCAGTTGCATCATGATCTTGAAGGGAAAACCTGGTCTCACCCTGCTGCAGATTTGTGTATTCACGACAACAAGGTGTACGGTCATTTCTGCTCTCCTCACCTTTTCCTGGGACCGGTGCTTTCTCCTGAGAGCCCACTATTAGCAGAATGACCACCACCACAAACATGGGCACTCGCCAGACTCCTGTCAGAGACACTGAGACAAAACACAAGGTGGAGGTTGAGAACACTAAACACACAACTTCAGTAAATGAATTTTGCACTGTTGACTTCTCTATTCGGATTGGTCAGAAGCTGTTTGATCAATTTTCTGTAACAGTGGGTTTATATTAATGCACTTCTAATATGTTATTGTTTCTATAGTAACAGGGACATATATGGTGGCTACACCACATAAGAGGATTAACAATATTTAAATTGTTGATATAGTGTAGTTTTCTGTGAGGCAACATGTATTTAGCATTTATGAAAGGAGTCTCCAGTTCCAGGGATTCAATAGTCACTAAGATTTCTGAGACAGGAAAGCCTTCGGGACAGAGTGCTCTGCGGAGAGGATGGCAACAGAAGGACTGTTTATAGCTGCTATAACAGAAGTGATAACATGAGCTAATTTGTTTCACGGACGTTCCAAAAGAAGTTAAGATTAAGAAATAAAATTGCTCAGCAAAATGGTGTGGTATAAAACACTTCAGGACATGCTGTTATTGAAAGAATAATGAACTTCGGGTTGGAAAAAGTAACTCTGCTTTGCTTCAGGCTGCGTCGCGCCACCATGTAGTTGATTATTTTCCTATAACAGCACTCCCGTCATTTTTTTATTCCTTACATTGTACATTTTTTAGATCTACTGTTTATTTAAACTGTCACTCAAAATGGATGTAGACAAAGACATGGATTAAAGAAAATGTATTAAAATATACCAGTTATTGTAAATAAGCAAATAAATACTGCTCATAAGAAACAATTCTGTGTCTAGGACTTGTGAGTTCTGTGCTTGGTAGAGAGATTGCACTTTTATTTATCTTTGCCGGGTTTGTTATTTATCTTTGCCGGGTTTGTTATTGGTAGCCAGGCAGCAGAACGCTAGGATCAATTTATCCTGCAGTAAAACAAGAGAGATCACAGTCGCCAACTGGTCTGTTCCTTCACAACTTTACTAGAACTAGTGCTACGTGCTTAAAAAGCACACAGTCCTGTATTTAAAATACAGTGAAATATGATGGGAAAAGAAATGTACGTAAACTTTAGAATCAGACAAGCCTCAAGTATTGTTTAGAAGTACTACCATCTTTTTATGTTTGTGTGTGAGTGTGAGAGTGTGTGAGAGTGAGAGAGGTGTTAAGCAATGGGAGGAGTGGTTAGTTACAAGACAGCAGCTGTGTGTGAAGACTAACCACAGTGATGAATTAGAGCCTGTTGATGAGACAAAGGTCAGCACCATGGCATTTTGGCTGAAGTCCATGATGACACAAGTGCTATTATTTCTCTGTGAAAGGCCAAATTGTGAGTCCTACCATGTCAGCACAGGAAATAACCAGCAAAGCTCTCTTTGATCAGGAACTAAATATATATTTTTTAAAAAAACAGTCAGGGCTATTAAATGGTTCTGAAAGCTCTTCTGAAACTTCCACATAAACAGAGCAAACAGAGCAAGCACATGGCAGACTAAACCCTTCACCTGGCGCATGATGCTAAACTGGATTATCTAATTTGTACATTTTTGTCTTTTTTCCCCTTCAGTGGCTGAGTCTCTCTTCTTGCTCCTAAGCCGAGCCATGCCAGACTTACCCAGGTAGAATATAAGAACCGTCCAAATGGGCACAGACATGGCGCGCAGGTAAACTTCCATACCCGGTGTCCACTTAAACACCACAGCCAGCACATAACCCACCACTAATGTTCCAACCTGGAAAAGAGACAGATTGAGAAGCTTTCAGTTCAGGATCTTATATACAGAAGTTTCAATTCCATTCAATACAAACCTGATATGGACAGTTTTGCATCCACACAAACTATTAGCTTTATTGTGAAAAGAGAAAATATGAAATATGATCAGATAAATGTGCAGTAGTGCAGAAAATGATGGAAGATTTTTCTTTTCATTTCAATACTTTTCCAGGTCTGGAAATGCCTTCCTTTAAATTTCATACTTTTCCTGACGAAAGACAAATGCATTCCCAAATTTGTATGTCTACTGTGTCAATGTATCCTATTTTCAGTCAGAAAACTATAACGCAATCAAAACAAGGAGTTTTATATATTCATATTTAGATTCTGTTCTCTGGATAGAGTAATTGCATTATCTTAGACCTAATGCTATTTAAACGTTTCAGCATGCTATCACATGTTCAGCCTGTTGCGTAAATGAACACAGGAGCATTGCCCTGTAAATGGCTGACAAACTCAAATTTGTATGAACTTGATACACAACATTTGCAAAATACAACATTCTTTCTCTACAGAGAAGTAAATCATGTTCTGTGAAGATTGTTAGTCATCCAGATCACGGAGGGCAAACTATTACACACACTAAAAGACAGGCAGGCAGTTGCATTCGTGTTTCAGGTTCGTAATGCTCTACTGGCTTCATGCCGTGTTTCCTCTTAATACCAAACATGGTAAACAGAAACGTCTTACAAAGTAAAAAAACCACTAAACTTACACTACTGTCATCTGTCCTTTAGTGTAATTTGTACTTAAACAACGTGTGTTTAAACTATCTAATTTAATTTCTCCTTCAGAGGCATTCTGGTGGGGAAAAAGGGATGAGTAAAGCTTCTTCACATGCATTACACCCACAACTGTATTTCACATTCTCCTTCTTAAGCACCGCTGATGATGTGTTACAGATATGGCAGCGAAGCAGGCTGAAAAATACAGTATCAGCTCACATGGAGATCAAATCTAGTGAGCGTTTCACTCTGTGTAATCACCTAACACGACCGTCACTGCATATATCTACAGTCTGGGCTAGAAAGAAGTCCCAGCCTCATTTCTTCATACCATACCATTCTGTGTGTTTTTCTCACAACCATTAGTAGTGCTGCTGGGCTTGGTTCTAAAGCCAAAATAATCCAAATAATTCCATGTGAATGCCAACAAGGAACCTCACGTTGATGTCTTTTTATCTTTGAAAAGCAACGTTTAATGGGTACTGTATCGTCGTGGAAGGATGAGCAAACAGTATAATGTACAAAATTATTGACACACTTATAGCACAAGTTCCTTTCTCTATATTAGTGTGTAGTAGATCACTCCTGATTCTCCAATATAAGGAATAGTGAGGAAGGTGCTAATGCATCTGTGATGTTTGTCCGTGACAGAACAGCACAGCCTCCTTAGGGTATTGCATACGCATGTGAAGAGGTGGCAGATGTACCTTTTGTAAATACTGGAGTACTAAAAGCTTTGTATACTTAGGGAAAGGTCAGAGCCGAAACATATCTTGCCAGCACCAGAATACCTTTTTTAACCACTTGAATTCGATAGTCTAGTATATAAAACTCTTTAAATACAGAATTCTCAGGTGTGGTCCAGTGAAGAGGTTTAAGACACATGGTGTACTTGAGACTTAGACTTGAGACTCCTGCATGTTAGGCTCAGACTTGAGTTTTGATTATTATGATTTGTGGTGCTGGTTCAGTGGTTAAAGCTCTGGGCTACTGGTTAGAAGATACTGACAGTTCAAATCACAGAACAGCAAAGCTTCTAGTTACAGAGCCTTACCAGAGCCCTGAGTATGGGCTGATACTGATCCAGTACTGACATCCCAGTCTATAGAGTTTACACAGAATGGGGAGAAAAACAAAAACCATCCAGTGAGTGGCAGTTCTGCCTTGATGATGATAGCGGTCAGACGAGAATGGCTGGAGCAGACAGGAAGGCTATGGTAACTCAGTTAACCGCTCTTTACAACCGTGGTGAGGAGAAAAGCATCTCAGAATTCAACACATACTGTACATGAACCTTGAGGTGTATGAGCTACAACAGCAGGAGACCACATCGGCTTCCACTCCTGTTATCAAAGAACAGGAATCTGAGGCTACACGAGGCACAAGCCCACCGAAACTGGACAGATGAAGATCATCGGCTAATTTAAAAAAAAAAAAAAAATTATTATTATTTTTTAATTTTTTCTGGCACCAACAACCATGCCACAGTCAAAGTCAGTGAGATCACATATTTTCACCATTCTGATGCTCAAACATTAACTGAAGCTCTTGACCTGTATCTGCATGAGTCTGTGTGTTCACCTCATGCCTCATGATTGGTTGACTGGATAATTGCATGAATGAGCATGTGTTCAGGTGTTCCTAATAAAGTGGTCGGTGAATCACAGTGATTTAAAAAAAAAATAAAAAACTATTAAAGACCACGGTATGGGCACCACGTTAGGAGAGTTTGATGAGGTTGGACAAATCGTGAGGACCCTGGCATGAGGGGTGTGTCACTCTCTACAGATCCACATATTCTCTCTCACTCACCCACAAAGCGCTGAAGCAGTCGAGCACGTGGCATATGACGTCACACAGGTGCTCCAGCACAGCCTGCATGCCGATGACGCTCCAGAACAGGTAGAGGAAGTAGAGGAGAGGCGCACCGGCCCCGATCACCAGCAGCATCTTGAGGCGCTCGAGCAGCAGAGCTCCCAGAGTCTCCACACCGTGGTTCACACAGCGGACCGGCACGAGCAGTGTCCCCAGCACGATGGGCGTGCCGCTGGCCCGGAGCCCGCTGAGCCACGAGCGTCCCACGCGCGCCAGAGAGTGCTTGAACGGATGCAGGAAGGTTCCGCACAGCACGGCCCAGAGCAGCGGCCGCAGGAACGCCTCGAGGATGAAGTACACGAGCACCGCGGCGCCGCAGCAAATCGCCACGAAGATCATGGCGCCAGTGTTGTAGAAGGCCTGCTTGATGTTCTTGTCAAACTTCAGAGACGGCTGTTGACCCAGCAGATGGCCAACCACACCGACTGCGGGCTGCCCCGACTCCCCAAACGACACCCGGGGAGCGCGAGCCACACGAGCGGCGGGAGTCACCGGATCCCCGTCCAGATCCGGACCCTCCGCTTCTGCCATGTTCTCTGCTCTTCTCTGCTCTACACTACACTCCTGCCTGCTCTGCACCGTAAACACGCTTGAGGATTTGCGGACGTAGGAAAAATGTGACGTAGCTTGTTGCGAGCACACTGGGTAATGTAGTGTCAGGCTATTAGGCTGCACGTGACTCTGGAGTCGACTCTTTGATCCGGCTCTTCTGAGAGAACGCTGATAACCGACTCGCATGTAAAAAGTGTAATGGGGAGACAAGATAAATCTTCAAACACAGCAGGCACAATGGCATTAATACTGTATTTACTTACTTACTGTATTTTTAATGCACACGTTTAGTACATTGCAGATTTAACAAAATACATTTTATTAAATGCACTTTGTTATTTTGTTGATTATAAAGTGGGGGAGCATGGTGCCTGAGCATGGTGCCTTAGCACTGTTGCCTCTCAGCTCTGGGGTGGAGGGTTCGATTCCTGCCACCACCCTGCGTGCACAGAGCCTGCATGCTCTCCCCGGGGGTTTCCTCTGGGTACCCTGGTTTCCTCCCCCAGTCCAAACACATGCATTGTAGGCTGACTGACATCTCTAAATTGTCCTGACTGTGTGTGCAGTTGTGCCCTGTGATGGGTTGGCACCCTGTCCCAGGTGTCCCCCACCCTGTGTCCCAAGTCCCCTGGGAGTAGGATAAGCGGTACAGAAAATGGAGGGATGTTAATTATAAAGTAAATTATGTATTTTCAGTCAGACAAAGAACAACAATCACTGGTCATTTTTGCAAAAAAAAACAACACAAACAAATAAATAAAATGAAGCAACGAGTCGTGTGGGAGCTGAAAGAGTCAGCTCTTGTTGGTGAGCAGAGCCAAGTAAGCGGAATAACAGAAATTCCTATCACTCATGCAACACCAGGAAATTTCACTACCTAATCAGCAGCCGGAAAAATGTAGGCCACCAAACGTCTTCTGACCAAGACCACACCCATGACTAGAACAGACCATTTAAACTGGATTTAAAAGTAACTCTATTTGTATACAAAGCAAAAGAAATGTATCACAATGTTTATCTTGCCATTTTCCATGGCTACATGGCTAGCACAGAGGCATGGCTACATGGCTAGCACAGAGTGGTGAAATATAATTGTGGGGTTTGGTAGCCAATGACAAGGAAATAGTGATTGTACTACATTGCAACAGCTTTAAAATAACAAATCACATTAATAGGGGGCATGATGGCTTAGTGGCTAGCATTTGCCTTGCACCTCCAGGGCTGGGGGTTCGAGTCCCATCTCTGCCCCGTGTGCAGGGCTTTCCTCCAGGTCCTCCGGTTTCCTCCTCCAGTCCAAAGACATGCATTGTAGGCTGATTGGCCTTTCCAAATTGTCTGTGGTGTGTGAATGTGTATGTGAATTGTGCCCTGCGATGGGCTGGCACTCTGTCCAGGGTGTCCCCTGCCTTGTGCCCCAAGTACCCTAGGTCCCCTGGCTCCAGGTTACCCCCAGCCCCGTGCAGGATAAGCGGTACAGAAAATGGATGGAAGTCACATTAATAGAGCCACCTCTATGGTAATAATAAATTCAACTCTGGTCAGGTTTCTGGTTTATTATAAGGTGTTGATTAAACTTCTATAAAAGCAGATCTGATGGTCATGCTGGCTGTAATTAAAATCACAGGTCGATATTAATGCGCTGCTTGTAATACGTTATTGTTTCTATAGTAACAGCTAATTCACAAGGACTTATATGGTTGTATGGTGGATGACTCGCATAGTCTAAGACTAAGGATAAACAACTTTAAAAACAAACTTTAACAAATAAAAACATATTTATTGAAGCTTGGAGAGGTTTATATAACATTTATGGAAGGAGTCTTCAGTGTCAGTCTTTTGTTATTATCATAATGTGTAACATTAAGTTTTCCACCAAGGAAAAGTTTTCAGAATGGAGGGCTTTGTAGTTTCTACCATTTTTTTTGGTTTATTTATTAACAAAAAGAGAGAAAAAAGGGGGAGGCTGGTGAGGGAATGACTGTATATAGCTGTTATAATGTAAGAAATAACCAGAATTAACTTTAAACCTGTTCCACAACATTAAATATAACTATAAATGTTTGAAATGTACAACACGTTGTTCACTGATAAATACAAAAAATAACACAATCAGCAATTTGGGGTGTGCTGTGTGAGGAAAATAATCAACTTCGGGTGGTAACAGTAACTCAGGCCACATCACATCACCCCGTCTTGGATTAGTTTCCTATAACATCATACACTGTTTTTTTTTTTTTTCTTACTTAATCCAATTTAGTCCATAACATGATGAACAAACAACCAGCGAGGGCTACACTGTTTATTAATGAGATATCAATAACAGATAAACACTGATTTAGTAAATGCAAAACAAGTTTTCTAAAGTTTATGTGGAATATAAATACTGCTCCAATTTTATGTCAAAATAGCACATAAAAAAGACGCCCTAGCGGAGACCTGTGTCTGTGGAATGGCTCAGAAAATACTGGTTTGCTGGCATGCTTCAGCTAGTACGGAGTTGCTAACAGCTAATACTACTGCTGCGATGCTGGAGCGTTGTGGTCGTAAGTGCGAACATGGGTTTAAAGTCGTTAGAATGTGTTATTTCAACAGATAATAGACGTTGCTTCACAGTCATACTATAATATTATATTTTAGAGAACTTCAGTGTGTTACCCAGACATTATCCTAGACATTTGTGTTATAGTGCAGAATAGTTGCTTCTGATTTTTTGTCAAGAGTTGCTGACACGGTTATTTACTGCAGCGCCTCCTAGTGACACTGGGAGCAAAATATCACTTAGTGTGTGATGCTACTGGCACTTGCATGTATTTGGCACTTGATTTGTCAAGCCGTGAATAAATACAGAACATATCAGCAATACTGGAGATGCATGTGATGAAAAAGCTAAGGCATTTCATCTATATGGCCTCTGAGCTTGATGAATAATATGCTCTATAGTAATACAGCCTTCTTCCTAGAACTGTATCTGTACTGCATACATCTAGCCTGCTGCAGATGATTAGCTGTTCCTGTTATTTCAATACACAGCTTGGTTTTTATTTTGATTATTCTCCAACACTGTTTTATTGCTGCCTGTCTCTAATGCTGTTAAGTCGTAATAATCCCTGCCTGTTTTCACGGTGAAATCGTGTTTCTCACTAGTAGGTCATCCTGGCTACGGGCTTCCCATGAGCAGGTAGAATGTGAGGGCCACAATGAGCAGGAGGCAGAACGGGGATGAAAACGTCTGGTAGGCTGTAGCGGGCATGAAAATGTCCTCATATTTATAAATGCTGATCATGTGATCAGACACTGGGGGTGTGTCAATGTCGTGCCTTGTTATGGAACCTGGGGAAAAAATAAAGACAGGAATGTTAGCTCAGATAGCCATGTGGTAATGTTACATACTGAAGATTGTTTAAAAAAAAAAAAAAAAAGACATAAATTGTGACAATTCTGTGTGGAGTGGAGTAATGTCTGAGTAATGCCACTTTAATAGGAACACCTACACACCTGCTCAATGCATTAAATCATGCAGATACAGAGCTTCAGATAATGTTCACATCAAACATCAGAATGGGGGAAAAAGTGCGATCTCGGTGACTATAACCATGGCATGATTGTTGGAACCAGAAGGGCTGGTATGAGAAATTCTCTCATGAGAATTTCACACACAACAGTCACTAGAGTTGACACAGAAGCCTTGTTGATAAGAGAGGAAAATGGCCAGATTGGTTCGAGCTGCCAGGAAAGATATAGCAACTCATATAATCACTCTTTACAACTGTGGTGAGCATAAAAGCATCTCAGCATGCACAAAACATCAAACCTTAGGCTGTCATGGGCACAGGCATCACCCAAACTGGACAGTTGAAGACTCCTGGTCTTCTTCCAGTCTTCAACTGTCCAGTTTCGGGGAGTCTGTGCCCATGATAGCCTCAGATTCCTGTTCTTGCCTGACAGGAGTGGATTCTGATGTGGTATTCTGCTGTTGTAGCTGCTGTAAATTGGAGGCACACAATTCAGTTTTTTTTTTAGAAAGCTTGCCAGAAAGGTTCACACAGCATCTGGTTGGGAGTAGAGGTGTGCAATGAGACAGGGATCCCATGGGACACAACAAAACAGTCGGGCAAGCTGGAAGTACTTACTGTCATGCAGGTGCCTCAGATATGAAGCTTGAGGCATTGCATGATGCATTTATAGATTTGATTCATTCATTCTTAGTAGCTGCCTGGTCAGAGTCATGGGGGTTTAAATTGGGCTACTATATATGCTAGAAAATATTGTGAGAAGGTACAAACAAAAATAATATCTGCATGAACGGGATTTTAAAAACAGCCCTGGCCACAACAATTATGAACTTGAGTGATGTAGTTGAAGAACTGTAAGATACAGATTTTACAGACCAAGAAAGAAAGAAAGAAACATACTGACGTACATACAAACCTACCATTCCAATTTAGGCCACACCCACTTTTTATTTAAATCACATACCATCTGGTTGAGAGTAGAGTGTTGAGAGTAGAGGTGTGCATTGAGACAGGGATCCCATGGGACACAACATGCCATACTAAACAGATACAGATCAAGGCAATGTGTTACAACACTAATACACACATACCTTGTATAGCAGGTCCCCAGGCAAACAGGTAGTACCAGCTGAGATGCAGGTCCACCAGTGTTTCCTCACGTGGCACGTGAAGCGGGCGCTTGAAGCGACAAGTCACCCGATTGTTCTCGAAGAGGCCCTCCTCATCCCGCGCCGGGTTTCGCCTGATCTCTTTGGCCCACTGGCCCACGTTGTAGAAATGATGGATCCTCACCCGCCCATTATCATCGTGTACGCAGCCCATGACATCATCACCTCCCTGGGAGAGGGATAACAGATTATGACCATGGCTTTTCTTTAATGCGTATATATTTTATATGGGAACATAGACACATGATGGTTCTGCAATTAAATGGTAACATTATGGGTTATCTAAATTGTGACAATACATAACTGGAAGATTTTACAAGACTGTGTGTGTGTGTGTGTTAGATGATATGGGTGGATCTTTATGCCAAACATAGCTCATGGTAAACCCACTTTAATGAAATCATTAAAACATATTGAATAGCTTTCTTTTATAATTACCATTTTCTTGTCAGAAGAAAAGCCGACAGCAACCCAGCCATCTGTGTCTGCACTCATCTCGAACTCAACATCTGTACCGATGCGCCTGTAACTGAGGAAATATTCGCATGTTTCTGCATCACAGCCCGGCTTTCCATACCTATATACACACACACACACACAAATATAGACAGAGATAAAGAGACATATACATTGCTTTTAGGAACATTTTTGTTTATATTTATTGCTCGTTATTATTTATATATAACACCTTGAATGATTTAACTGACATTAGTGACCGTTATGTGAACTGTTTTTTGTAGCTGGACTAAGCCAAATTAGTCAACATTGTGTTATCAGTGTGCTTCCTAGCAAAACCTGATATGTAAGAAATAAAACATGTCTGAGTGTGCTGCTATGGGAAAATAATCAACAACACCATTATGTGATGATTAAATCGATTACTCTCCAATAACAGCACGCCGCAAAGTATTTCGTTCCCCTTGTACCACAGCAATTTGACAGTGAATATAATTTTTAATGTATTTTATGTACATTTTATCCATTTACAGTTGCATTTCATGTTGTAGAAAGTCCACAAAACCAGTTAGCCATAAAGTATGTGGAGCAACTGCCATACATTATAATGTATTGTAATGACCACATTCATATAAAAACTTTACAGCTGGAACTACTGTCAGAGCTGCTGTTATAGAAGAATAATCAACATCTTCTGACCAATCAGAATCAGGAATTCAAGAATGCCATGGTATAAGTATGTTCTAATGCATAGCATATCAGTATATTGAATATTAAACTTAAGCTCACCTGATACAACCTTTTGTTACTCCACAATCGCTGACTTTGATGCGGGCAAAAGGGTCAACAGGTGGTGCAGTTGGGAAGGGATAACCTGGGTGACACAAATCAAAGACAAAGACCTGTTTCATTCACTGTATGAGTGATTAACAGAAACAGAATAGAAAATAGACAGTCGTGGTTTCCATTTATATATGAAAATGGAATTCATTGCAATATGTCTGGCAGCAGAGATGTCCACTATATGGGCAAAAGTATGTGGACTCCTGACCATCACACCCAGCATGTGCATGTTCAACATCCCATTCCAAAGTTGGTCATGGCTTTGCTGCTATAACAACCTCCACTCTTCTAGGAAGGCTTTCCTCTAGATGGCTTTTCCATGGCTGTGGGGATTTGCTCACTCAGCCACAAGAGTGTTAGTGAGGTCAGGCACTGATGTCGGGTGAGGAGGCCTGGGGTGCAGTCAGTGTTCCAGTTCATCCCAAAGGTGTTCAGTGGGATTGAGGTCAGGGTTCTGTGCAGGACCCTTAAGTTCTTCCACTCCAACCTTGGAACAAGTTCGGGCCCCTTAGTTCCAGTGAAGGGAAACTGTAATGCTATAGCATACAAAGACATCCTATACAATTGTGTGCTTCCAACTTTATTACAACAGTTTGGGGAAAAAGCACATATGGGTGTGATGGTCAGGTGTCTACATACATTTGGCCATACAGAGTAAGAGCTCAATCAGAATACCAAAGAACTTGAACAAATGTCATTTGAAGAAACTGGGGAAGTGGGCGTGGTTGTGGACTGGGTGTTGGGGCTGTCCTTCACATATTCCAAAAGTTGCATAATATGCACATTTTGTTAGAGCATCAGCAACAGAATACACAGGGCCTGGTGATGAGGAGTCACAGTCTTCAGGCAATCAAGTACTAAACTGAATTTTTACCCACTGAACCTGGGAAAAGCCTGAATGGGCCATTCTAACAAATTCAGGTTCTTCTGAACCACTACAATATAGCTTTGGCAGTATGATTACTGTCATCTTCCTGCTGGAAGGTAAACCTCTGCTCAAGTCTCAAGTCTCTTGTAGACTGGAACGAGTTTTCTTCTAGAGTTCTCCTGTATTTGGCTCCATCCATCTTGCCCTCAACCCTGAGCAGTTTCCCAGTCCCTGCTGATAAAAAGCATCTCCACAGCATGATTCTACCACCACCATGTTTCACTGTGGGGATGGTGTTCTCATGGTCATGAGCAGTGTTGGGTTTCTGCCAAATGTGTGCCAAGGCCAAACAACTCTCATCAGACCAGCAAACCTTTTTCCACCTGTTTGCAGAATCTCCAAAACCAGATATCATGTCTTTTTTTTCAGTAATGGCCTTTCTTCTCACTACTCTTCCATAAAGCCCAGCTATATGCAGCGTCCATGCTATGGTTGTCCCGTGAACAATGTCTCCTGTCTGAGCTGTGGCTCTCTCCAGCTCCTTCAGACTTGCTTTGCAACTGCAGAGTCACAATTATGCTGTATTCTTTCCATTTTGTGATAATGGACGTAATGGCACGCCCTGAAATGTTCAATGTTTGGGATATTTTTTAATAACTAAAGCCTGGTTGATACTTTTCCATAACCTTGTCCCTGACTTGATTTGATAGAGCTCCTTTAGGTATTTTAGGAATGTTCTCTAACAAACTCTGAAGGCAAGACACTGTAAATACCCTCAAATGAAAGCTGATATTGTTTAATTTAGTGACATTAAATAATTTCTTCAATTCAAAAGAGGTAATAAAATGATAATTAAAAAAATGTGGTCACTGAGGTGGGATGGGATGAAAGCCACACACACACAGAGGGGCAATTTAGCATAACCAATCCATCTACCAGCATATTTTTCAGAGGTGGATGAAACCAGAGAACCTGGAAGAAACCCACACAGACAGTCAGAACAAATGCAGAACTCCACAGAGACTCGAGCTCAGCATCAGACTGGGGACCCTGGAGCTGTGAGGCAGCAAATTACCCAGTATATTCCGTTGCTTAAAAAAGTAATATTAAAGTTTTTTTTTTTATTTCATTGCCTGTGGCCCCTATCAGGGCATAGGCCGCTAACACCCATTTCAATCCTGGGCCAGTCATTCCAGTTGTCCTCAGGTGAGTTCTGTTCTGTTCTCTCAGGTGTTCCTTCGTCGGACTCCTTTCCTTTTCCCCTGTGGGTTCCAGGTGAGGTTTGCCTTACTATGCTGGATGTAGGTTTGCGGATGGTGTGACCAATCCACCTCCAGCACCTTTGCAGAATCTCTACCTCTACCGTCTGCTCTCCCATTCACTGCCACAGGTTTTGATTGCTGATAGCAGATCCGAAGGATCCTTCTGAGGCAGGCGTTGATGACGGTTTGGATTCTTTTCATGGTTACGATAGTGGTTCTCCATGTTTCAGCAACATAGAGTAGCACAGGCTTTACAATGTTGTTGAAGATCCTTACCTTGATGTTGGTGGTCAGGTTTGTGGCATTCTAGATGTTCCTCAGCTGCTGGAAAGCTGACTTTGCTTTGCTTATTTGAATATTAAAGTACTTGTTATTAAAGTATCTGGATATTTTAAATCGGGGGAAATACAACCAGGATTATTTAAAAGTCAGTAGGCAGTAAGTGGAGTGTTGTGCTGAGCAGCTAAAGGCAGAGGGCGTGGCTTAAGCCTCAGTCAGGGGCGCTGACCGCGGTGCTGACTGAAGCCCTGCTTCCCAAACAAGGCACTACATGACACAGAGGCTATCCAACATCCAAAACCGCACTTTAACTAATTTCTTAAATATTATACATGTTTTTAATACAGCGTATTTCTAACGTAGCCATAACATCCTTCTATATGTCCAAAAAAATAAAAAGAGAAGGCTTCGAAATAAGCTTTCTGTTCATTTTCAAAAGGCCTACAACAACACTCAACGAAAAGACTAAACACATCCGTAAACACAGCCAATTAGCAGTGACCCAGTTTACTACCTTCGTCTGAAAGGTATCTAGACTCCAGAAATTCGGAAGCGAAAGTGCTGTAGGAATCCTTGTGGTGCTCGTTGTGTCCCGGCTCTCCCTGCTCTCCATGGCCGCTCCGGAGTGCGTTATCGTCGGTAGGGCTTCCTGTGACCAGCCGCCACAGGCTCGGCTCCAACAGCAGCACAAAGAGATGCACAAACATCACCAGAGGTTTCTAACGAGATTTATTTATCAAACCGAAAATAAAGAAGTGGGATGTAAGCGTTGAGTCGCATTCCAGTGCCTAATATTGGGCTGTAAAGCGCGCCTTAAGCCGATTAGATAATGTTTATGAATGAGTGAAATTCTTCTAATAATGAAGATGATGCGCGAGCGAAGGGGCTTGAAGCGGAGAGGCCAATAAGGCTGTACCAAGTACCTCAGAGGGGGAGTTCTAGTATGCACCATGGTGCTTTGGCTAAAAGATTAATTCCCTTGAAAGGCATACAATTTTATTTGACACTAATTTAACATTGATTAATTATAAAACACAACATTAGGCCTACTAACACATATCATTTTGTCAACAAATAGTTTCATAATCTCCCTTCCCCTATCGTCGCACCATTTTCTCTCGCCCTCCTCATATAAATGTACAGAGATTGCCACTGTGCGACTCCAATAGCAGAGCACTACGTGTGATGGAGTAGAGTCATGCTTGCACATTTTATTGTGGCTTGTTTTACTGCCAATTGTCACATTATCCAGGCAAGTTCAGATGGCAGCTAATCCAATCTAATCCAGTCCTATTATACCGTGTATAATAACCTAATTGATAGTTTATGATTGTAAATAGATGAGATCAAGTGTATTTGCAGAGATAGGCTAAAGTCATTATAATGGAAAATAGTGCTATCCAATTTATGAAATATTATAAGCCATAATGCTGTTAAATGTAGCACTTAGGCAAAAGTTCTGATAGATGACAGGACTAGTATGTGTTCTTTGGGATAGTCCCCCAAACTAGTCCCCCAGTCTAAAGTGTTGGCAATGATGCTGAATGTAATCATCTGTATTTAAATCTCAAAACTGAAATAAACTTGAAATGGAAAAACAAAAGCATCTCATTCTTAATGCAGTACAGTTTAATAAAGATCAGGAGTATTATGTCATGTTAATTGCTGTAGGAACTGTACAAATTACAGAGTCACAAAATACAGAATTATTCCATTTAACAAAAAGTGCATTCTTTGTATCACACAGCAATAAAAGCAGCAAAGTGCCAAATACTTAAAGTGCCGATTTGGCTCGTTCAGGATTCATTTCTATTCAGTTGTGCTTATGTAAACACTGTAGGTGGTACACTGGGGATTTTCCTGTGAGTCTTGAAAAATCTGTATACATAAAGTACATCAATATACAGGGTGTCCCAAAAGTCTGCATACGTAGTGGAAGTTAACATCTTTTATCAAAATTTCATCCAAAATTTTTCATACTTAGTTTATATTGTTTTTCCTTTTTTTTCAGATAACCTTTAAGAATCCCTTTGATAAAAGAAGAACATATTGAAATCATTCTCATGGCTGGATTGGGAAGCTGTTGCAAGGTTTGCGATGGACTTTAACAGGAAACATGGCAAGCATATCACACACGATACTGTTGCCAAACTTATCAACAAATTCAAAAAGACTGGAAGTGTTGCGGACCAACAGAGAAGTGGACGGCCAAAAACATCCACCACTGATGGCACAACCAGTGTGGTGCTCACATATATAATCCCCTATGTATGGAGACTTTTGGGACACCCTGTATAACTGATGGCAACAGTAGAAAGTAACTGCATCCCTCCTGCTCAGAGGGCACCCCCAATTCCCACTACCTAAATACCTCGCCCCTATAACATGAATGTTACACATGCTTCCTTTGAGACACCTAAAGCCAGCCAACGGATCTTTATAAATTGCTGTTTGTGCTAAATCAGAGCTGAACACACTTGGACAAAATTGCTAACTGCCCTGCTCCACATACATGAAATTATGCTCTTTTGGACTCCCATCCACAGATGGCTGTGACATCTTCAGGATTCAAATTCATGATCTCCTTATGAAAGGGTGAACATCTGGTGGGCGTCTATGGTTTCTGACTTGCAACCATTGGGGCACATATCAGTATGTGTGTATGTAAAAAGACTGAAAGAGAATGTGAAAAGAGAAAGGTTCACGCTGGCAACTACAGAAGAAGTCCTCACTAAACTCTGATGAAAACGTTTTCTCCTCTTTAGATGCCGCCAGCAGGTTCTGGAAAATAGTGAAAATAGTCTGTTCACTACATATTTCATGTCGTTCGCTTGATATTGTTTTGGCTATCATTCAGAATCAGCATTACAGAGTTTCTGGCAACATAGTTTCTTGCAGATGTTGAAAGGGTTGAAGTGTATGTGGCACAAAAATGGAGCAGCAGGATGCAAGACTGAAACGCAGTTCTTGAGTTCACGGTAAGAGCAGGAGTCAGACTAATGAAAGGAAAATGTGTCTTCAGACAGAGTCAGATACAGTTCTTGGGGCAAGCTTGGGGCAATGAGTATGGAGTGAGACTTATGCAACTACACAATGAATGATAGAAGCCAGCATTGCTGTCAAAGGCACATGAGTCCAAATTGAGAAAGAATGCTTGGCTGGAGTTTGGGCCTGCAAATGCTTGGGAAAAATATCTCAGCTGAATGAACCATTTCAGACTAATACCAGATTATAAGCCCATTGTACCTCTCAGAAATAACAAAGATCTTTCTAACAGAAACTTGTGAGGTATGGAGTCTGAATATATACCAGGAAAAACACTGGTATTAGCTGATGCCCTCTCAAAAAGTCATTTAGACACCACAGACAGCAGCACAGAGGCAGATATTAGTTGCTATGTAGGGTCTGTCATCAACAGTCTTCTAGTATATTATCTACTATAATTTTATTCCAATATCAGAACCTTTGTGAAAGCTTTAACAAACAAAAAACATTCAGTTACTTCCGCATCATCCTTGCAATTGCACTACAGACCCTCTTTCATGTTCTACTCTCCTCAGAGGCAAAGTATACCCTCTTTTGTCCCCTTAAAAAGCCACACGAGGGAGCATTTAATATGGGATATATTCATTCTTTTACATTTGCTGGGTTTTTTTGTAGAAAAGAATGGAGGCAGATTCAGATGTACAGATGTATACAGGAGTTAAATTCAGATTGCGAGTTGTACAGTTTGAAATATGTTATTGAGTTCTCAACATGGAAATGTGATTAAAGCAAGTGGTTGATATAACTGATTCTGTCCTAAAGGCTTAATTTAAAGCCTTTAACTAAAGGTTGAGGTGAGCCTTTATTTTTTTTACAAAATCTACAAAATTTAATTAGAACAAAGGAAGGGAATGGAGGATTAGGTCAATAATTTCAAGAATGTAGTGGAATAGTCACAGCCCAAGAATATATAAAGAAAATCCTTATGTTTTGCAAATTTCCAGTGTTAGTTCATTCACTGGTTAATTTTTGAAGCAACACGCTTTACCAAACCTTTCTGTCGACTCTCCAGTGGTCCAAATTTGCCTCATAAACCTTATTAATTAGTAAATATTATTTTGCTTGCTCATAGACCTTTCATAATTCACACTAAAGCCTCTGAAATTGGTGTTGGAGCTGTATTGTCTCAATGTCATGGCTAGCTTCTAATTATGCTAGGGCAGATGGTGCAGAGGAGGTCCTATAACCCACATACCCTTTGTCACCATTGTCTCCCTTCAGTAACTGCACACTTCACCTCACTAAGAACACATCTGCTGAAACTTAGTTCTCACAGCAAAAGTTTCACTCGGAGAGTCAGCTTTTCAAGGATTGCAGTTTTTGGAAGTTTTTGCAAACTTTTTCTGAACTTGCTGCTGTTTAGCTTACTAATGGCTGTCTAGCATGAGCTTGTGCTCTAGCCTTATCTTGGTTTCAAAGACTTTGAGCATTCATTCCTCCCCTTGGAACTGTGGTTCTTCTCTACATAAGAAAGATCATCACAATGCCTAGATAGTCCATGTGAGAAGAGCTTGATGGCTACTTTTTGTTGCTCAGATGGTTTACCATATACTCTATAGGCATGTGACATTTGTTAAAAAATCCTTGGAAAAGTGATAGTGGAACAGGCAGACCCTTGGAACTCCTGGACTTGGAAGATGATATGGAGTCCAGCGATGAGCCTGATGCCACCTCAGCTGAACAGCTCATCAAAATCCTACAGGATTTGTGGGGTATTTCCTACTTCCAGTCCAGACACAGAGCTGACCCACCAGTTCTTTCCTCATTGCTTTTCTGTTGCAACATAATAAATTGTATTGTACAATGTTGACCAAAGCTAGGGTTTTGAGTCACCGTGTCACACAATGTGTTATGGGGAAGTGGTAGCTCAGTGGTTAAGATGTTGGCCTCCTCTTGGGAAGGTTAAGAGTTCAAATCCCAGCACTGCCAAGCTGCCACTGCTGGCCGCTTGAGCAAGGCATTTAACCCTCAACTGCTCAGTTGTATAAATGAGATAATTGTAAGTCTGCCAAAATGCCATAAATGTAAATAAACCTATTGGAGTATGTGCCTTGCCGGAATGGGATAAAAGCTGCCAGTGGGGAGTCAGCTGACCGAGATCTGAGCAGCTTCAGACTACATTCTTTATATGTCTAGGCACTCAGTCTTGGTAGAGAGAAAGCTGCCCTGTCCATTAACCCTTAAAGCAACAGCCACTCAGAAGCCAAGCTCCCCAAAAGAACTTTGCAGTCAGGAGAAAGAAGCCTAAGAGATATCTTATGGCAAGAGATCTATGTAACAGACTTGTATTATGGGGGATAGCATATGATTATCTGGTTTTGCCGTTTGGTTGTTAAGTAGTCTCTTGAACATTTATAACATGTGTAAAAGCTGCGCTCGTATGACTCAGGAGTGGAATTCACATTATAGCATATGTATACAGCTTTGCTATAGTCTCACTTCTTAGGCTCCTCTCCTTGTTTTTTTAATCTTGAGAAGCGGATGCAGACCCCAGACCCCATACCTCACAGAACATCTCTTAGTGTTTCTTTTGGAAATGTCTAGAACAGTTTAACGTAGATGCAGACATTTCATCACTTGCATCATGTCATTCCCTGCATGTGACTGACTGGAGATGCAGCATGTCTGGCTGTCTTCTCTCTGCTGAGAAAGGCCTGTGTACTTTGTCATGGTGTCTGCACTGAGGAAAAGGGGAAGGTGGTCCTCAGTACAAAGCAAGCTCTACATTAATCTGGAGCTGCTGACAGAATGGTTGGCCCTCAGGCGTTTTTTTTTTTTTTTTTTTTTTTTTTTTTTGCCGTGGGAAATAGCAAAAGGGTACAAAATATAAACAATAAAAAAAACGGTTAAACAAGGGTTAAAAAGGTTAAAAACCAAAAGCCAAAAACC
>CM075024.1:6940277-6970799 GCA_037576675.1 Pangasius sanitwongsei | reverse complement strand
CCACGTCGTAAACGGGCATGGTGTCCCCCATAACAAACCACTCCCTAAATTAATGTGGCGCGGTTTACACATGGGTGGCCCCCCCGGTTTTTTTTTTTTTTTTTTTTTTTTTTTTTTTGCCAGTGGTAATGAGCCATCGTGTACAAATTATAGACCTGCTATCTCAGGCTTATCCAGGGCTTAAGACTGTTCAAGCCTAAAGGCGAAAAGCCATTTCACACAGGAATTGTTTGTAGTGGTTTTTTGTGTGTGTGAGATATGTGTTGCATGCGACAGATGCAATTCCATCTTAACAACGCACATAAAATGCAGGTGCACACTGCCTCATTTGTCCCCAAGGGGAACTGAACTGGTTATAATTATAGATGGTCCAACTTTGTCCTCACACCCCCATGTTTTACTGACACTGGATTACATATGAGCAGTTTTCTTGATAAAATTGAAGCTAGCTGTTCTACTGGTATAGCGTGTGAACTGTATGTGGCGTAGATTAGTTGCTACAAATACTACGAATAGTGTGAATTCTGGGTAATAACTTGCTTCCTAATGTAGTCACTACTTTTCAAAAGGTGAGACCTTCCTCTACAAATGGTTCATGCTCTTTCCTTATGCTTTAGGAGTTGTACACCTCTGAGAGCTATTTCTAGACACAACCGGTGACTTTTGGACATTCTAGCATACAATGCACCCAGTGATAGATGGGTAATAAATGATGGTGGCCCATTTTAAACACTTATGTCATTGCTTGTTTCACCTGTGCCCAGTCCAAGTCACCTCTCTAACCTTCTCTAAGCTTTACCTGTGCCAAAACACCACTCGCTTCATACAACCATAATCAAGGATCTATTATTATTAATTATACAGGCTACCTGTTTCTGATCACAGGCCCCAGTTCACATGTTGTGTTTGGCAGCCTTTTTTTTTCAGTTATTAAATATCAATATAAGTATACCTATTATATTGTTGCAAAACTATTTGAGTAATTACCTTTTATAGGGTAAATTAGTCCAAGAGATTAATCCCTTCTCAACTTTCTAAGCCTCCTCTCTTTTCCGATGAGGTGAAAACTTTCCACTGGTAGACGACTGAATGAGGCAGAGGATTCAATCCATCTGACAGCAGAGAAGAATACAGTGAATCTTTCATAAGGCTGCTGAGAAGTTTATTCTTGAATAGTTAAAGTTGGCCTATTGAAACTGACAAGTGCGGGCTTTTCATTGTCTTCATCATTTACTCACACCTAATCCTGGAGTATTGTGCTCTCCCTGCTTGGATAAACATTAATATATGCAATAAGAAGTCTTTCTTATTGAGTATAAGCTCAATAAGTCTGAATAACACTGGTGTTATCTATAGGTGTTGAATGAATGAGATATATATTTTGATTACACTTTTTGTATAAAGATTTGCAAAAATTTTGAACAGTTTCATTCTGGTAGTACTGCAGTAACTCAGACTCATATAAGTCCATTAAATGCAGACTCGAATGTAGAATTTTGTATAATATCCAGCTAAGCTCATATCATTATTAATATAATGGATAGATTGGTGCAGCAATATTACTAGGGATGACCAGCATATAGGCGCAAAACATTACCGAACATCTCCACCATCTCCAAATCATCTCCTAATAAGTTACCTTTAAATGCATATTCATTTTAAAAAAATCTTGTGCATTTCTATATATAACTGTTTGCACTTAGTGTATTTATTCATTTATTCATTCATCTTCAGGTAGCTCTTTATCCTGGTCAGGGTCATGGTGGATTTGGAGTCTGTCCCACGAACTCTGGGCATGAGATGGGATCACACCCTGGATAAATATAAACATAATATTAATACTAAAAAATTATGTAATCTTTTATTTATATACATATGCTAAATATTTCAGTTATTGCAGACTCTGGAATTATAGCACTAAACACAATAATGTTCAATAATACTGAGGAGTTTTTGAAGCTCTTTGCCTTAGGTTTCACAAAAATATATGGCTTGTTCAATCAAAAAAAAAAAAAAATTATAAAACCTGCTAACTTAAAGCAAGTCACAAGATGGCAGTGTTGATTCAGAACTATTCATGATATCCCTTTTTGTCAAGAATTTAATTTGATTAAAGTTGTAACTCTCCAGTCTGGGAACAAAATGTCTGGGTTTTTTTTTCTCTCTCACTATTTTGGCACAGGGTTCTGTAGGTCTCAACGGGCGTACAAATAACAGAAGAAGAATGAAGACTGTTGACAGTTCAACATTTTTTTGAGCAGTGATTTAAATTTCCAAAAAGCTTGAAGTAATTTGGCTTTGGTGTCTGTCTTGAACTTTAGGAACTCTTGTTTTGCATTACCAGCATGGTGACCTTTGTCTGATAGTACATCCATTTCACACGACATCTGCCTGACAGTTTCACTTTTTAATGATTCCTGATCTCGAAATCAAATGCACAAGTAAAAAGCTTGAAATCATCATATGCGCAGTATAAGTGGCTGATTGTTTCACAACACAAATGTAATCTATAGTAAAGCATCTGGTTCAGTGTCATTTTAGATCCTGGTGTTGTGCCATAGCCTATGAAGTACCAGCATTGTCATTTACGGTGGAGTTTTAGATGTTTTGCTATGTCAAGAAGCAAAGAATTAGCTTTTTATATTCACATATTTTAAAACAAAGTAAAAGTGACCGTTCATTTTCAGTTTTCATTTATAGCATAGCTGGGAAGAAAGAAATAGAATAATACAAACATAATAATAATAATAATAATAATAATAATAATAATAATAATAATAATAATAATAATAATAATAAAGCATTGTAGTTTTTTCTAAGCCAGAAAAAATGATAAAATGATATTTACAGTATAATTATAATAATATTAGAATATTAGTGACAAATAAAGAACCTTGAACCTTGATAGTGATAGAGATAAACATTCAGTGGCTCAGTGGCACAAGGACAGCCATCACCATTCTTGCACTGGCTGTTTAGTGCGATTTGTAAAAAGTACACATTGCATAGCATAGCTGCCTCACAGCTCTAGGGGCCCCGGTTTGAACCTGAGCTCGAGTTACTGTCTATGTGGTGTTTCACAGGTTCTCCACGTGTTAGAACCCAATGTGGGTTTCCTCTAGGTTCACCAGTTTCCTTCCCCTGTCCAAAAACAACTTTTAGGTGGTTTTTGGTGACCCTAAATTGCCCTTTAGAGTGTATTCCTGTGTATTCTGCCTTGTGTCCAGTCTGCACAGGACAGGCTCCAGATCCACCGCCATGCTTAATGAAGAAGAATGAATGAATTGCGCTGGCAACAAATCAATACACCATTTTTGCTCAAAAGTAATTGTTTGAATGCTGCTTGACCAAATTTTCAGGTCAGGTTCATTACTAAACAAACCCAAAACATGGTTAAGCATGTATCATCCATTCTGGTTTCATATACTTCGTTTGTTTTTAAGTAAAAAGCATCATGAAATGCTTCAGACCCTGAGCTCAGGCTACTGTCTGTGTGGAGTTTCGCAGGTTTTCCCGGGGTCCATATGGCTTTCCTCCAGGATCTCCAGTTTCCTCCTGTCTCTATATAACATGCCAGTAAGTAAATTAATGACTGTGTTCCCCTCCAAAACTATTGGAATGGCAAGGCCAATTCTTTTGTTTGTGATATACACCAAAGACATTTGGGTTTGAGATCAAAAGATAGATTTAGGATTTATTTCCTGGTATTTACATCTAGATGTGTTAAACAACATAAAACATAGAACCTTTTGTGTCAGGCCACCCAAGTTTTAGGTGATCAAAAGTATAGGAACAGATAAATCTTGACGTAAATTAAATTAAATAATACATAACATTTGGCTGCATATCCTTTGCTTGCAATAACTGCATCAAGCCTGTGACCCAGTGACATCACCAGACTGTGGCATTCTTCATTTGTGGTGCTTTTCCAGACTTGTAACACAGCTTCTTTCATTTTTTTTCTTCTTCAGGAGGTGAAATGGTGCTCAGTTGGGTTAAGGTCTGATGATTCATATGGCCAATCTAAAACCTTCCACTTTATCCCCCTTATAAAGTCCTTTGTTGTGCTGGCAGTGTTTTGGATCATTGTCTTGCTGCATGATAAAGAGCCTCAAGATTAATTTGGATGCATTTCTCTGTAAATTGGCAGACAAAATGTTCCTGTAAACTTCTGAATTCATTTTGCTGCTACTATCATGAGTTCATCATCAGTAAAGACTAGAGAGCCCATTCCAGGAGCAGCCATGCAAGCCCAAGCCATGACACTACCTCCACCATGTTTCACAGATGAGCTTGTCTGTTTTGGATCATGAGCAGATCCTTTCTTCCTCCACACTTTGGCCTTTCCATTACTTTGGTAGAGGTTAATCTTGGGTCCAGAACTTTTCTGGATCATCTCTGTATTTCGATTCTTACTGCTGATGAGTGGTTTGCATCTTGTGGAATGGCCTCCATATTTCTGCTCTCAAAGTCTTCTTCAAACTGTGGCTTGTGATGCCTTCACCCCTGCCCTGTGGAGGTTGTTGGTGATGCCACTGACTGTTGTTTTTGTTTGTTTTTTTTCACAGCTCTAGTAATGTTTCTGTGTGGTTGTTTTCCTTGGCCGACCCATTTGGTGTCTGTTGTTCAGTACACTAGTTGTTTCTTTCTTTTTCAGGATATTCCAAATTGTTGTACCAATAGTTTCAGAGGGGATTGTACGTTGCCCCTAGTAGTGAATGTGTGTGTATGTGTGTGTGTGTTTGGTGTCCTGTGATGGACTGGCATCCTATGCAAGGTGTATAAATACATTTATTGACATAAAAGACAGACAAGCTTTTTTTTTTTAATCCCTTCATATATTTTTTTATGTATACATTTTTCTTATATTTAATATTTTTCTTTATATTTAATATTTTTCTATATTTTCTTTTCTATGTTGGAACAGTTGTAAAAAGCATTTCACTGCAAGTTGTACTGTGTATGGTTATGCATGTGACAAATAAAATTTGAATTTGAATTTGAATTTTTAGTCATTGCACCCATGTATGTATATACACTTGGACCTCAATGTAACCCACAGGACACCACATGGGTGTTACATACAGTATGACTACATACAAGCACAAATTGCGGTGGTAATCTTTTGTTCAGTTTCATTTAGTTGAGTATCAAGACATGACAGAATGCCTCACACCCTGCTGCTGCCTCAGGAGAGGTGGAATATGAATTGGGAGTGAGTATAAAAACTGTTTCTGGCCCAAACCCCTCACCCTTTTCGTCCTCTTTATGCTAAACCCAGACACAGCGGAATAAATTCCTCTCGTTCTCACTGGACACGGCTAATTAACTAGCACTAAGCATGGCTATTAAAGTCTACTTAAACTCTGACCAGCTGTAATAACCTCTATTCCTATCACCACACACACACGCACACGTACACACACACACACACACATACACACACACAGTTCTAATAGCCATACCCAATTACCACTGAAGTGCTGGGGGAGAGGGGACGATGAGATCTCCTACCAGAGTAATGAAGAACCTACGGCATACCTGCCTTATCTTCATTCACACACACACACACACACACACACACACGCACGCACACACACTTTCACCTACATCAGCTAAATGTCAATAGTGTTTCCTCTGTGTGTGTGGCAGAGAGACAATGGCCAGGGGTCCTGTTCCCAAATTCATGAGCACACACACACACACACACACACACACACAAAATGCCCAGTATGCCTAGTAGAATGTTTGTGGATAAAGTCAAAACAGCTTTTCCAATTGGAAAATAATCACCTTCACAGTGGTAGCAGTAACTCTGCTTCATGTCACACTGCATCACAACACAATCATTGATTATTGTCCTATTACTGTATGCCCTGTATTGTTTTATTCCTTACTTAACACATTGTAAGCTTTTGGTCATGGGCTTTTTGCTAATCTTATATGCAATACCTTCAATACATTCGATATTGTACCATAATATGGGCTTGCGTGTTAAGATTCATTACTCAAAATCTTAAAACGTGTGACACTTATGTGTCTGACTAGTCTGATTAGTAAAACTATTTAAGCAAATTTAACACACTTTAAGTCTTCAGTTAAACACACAGCATATGTATATTGCACTATTATATATAATATACTTAAATAATTAAAAACGTTAAGAGTAGCAAACTTGTAAGAGTAGAAAGATTATAAGAGTAGAAAATAAAAACTACTAACACAATGAATGTATATTCACTATGGGAATTCAATTGATAAATACTGTATATAGCCTTATAAAGTCCTTCCTTACTGTATAATATTTATGCTACAGAAGATGTTATAATAACACATGAAGGTGAAGGTTTATTTCACCATATTTACACAACTGAATTCAAATAAATATGTGACATCATCTGACGTCTGAATCATATGTTATCACCTGTGAAAATGTGTCACATCATATCCTCATGTAACTCATGACCTACAGGCGAAAAAAAAAATCTCAGGTGAGGAAAGGAAAAGCACATGTGGAAAAAAAAAAACACATGCACTCCATGTGAAAAAAAATAACGTGAAAATGAACGAATCGAAGAAAAATAAAACCATAAGCACTCCATAAATAATGTGTTTATAAACCATGTGTAAAATTCACGTGAAACTTGTTATAGTACATGTGGAGTTTGGGTGACTTTTCTGTAATTGTATACACACACAAACACACACACACACACACACACACACTAGACTGTTAAGCACTGAAACACAGAGCACTGAAACACAGACATGGTAATGTAAGGTGAATCAGGTTCATGACACACACGCACACACACACACACACACACGCGCGCAAACAGAAAACATATTACTCGATATAGTGAGTGTGTGTGAGGCTTCATCTTCACTTGTCAAAAGTCCTTCCAACCTGACAGCAAAGTGATCCCTGCAGTGATGCCCATCACTCTCACACTTACATGCACACACACACTTTCGTTTATTTTCTCTCTCATACACACACACACACACACACACACAGACATACGCAGGGATCGATTGAGATGTGTGTTGCTCACTGTGGACAGGTCTGGCCTAATCTCTCTGAGTCCCTGCTCTCCCTAGGAGCCCATTATGAGCACGTGCCTTGTATTAGCCCATTAATCTGCTGATGGTGTGGCACGTTAGATTCCTTCCCCCTCCCTCCCGAGGGAAGGCATTTGTCATGATGGATTGAGCCTGTGTGTTTGTGTGTGTCTTTGTGTGTGCATGTGAGCGATCTCTGTCTCTTTGTTTGACCAGAATTTTAAAAAAGATGGAGAAACATTATCTCACTTTGCTCTGTGTCTCGCTTGGAGTCTGGCCGCGTCCTCTGAATGAATTGCTTTATTCAATAAATTCAGACAAAACTATGATAATATCACATTAATGTTAACATGGTATTTGCTTGTAACCAGACCATTTTACACAGAATGACGTTAAATATCATATAACACAGGAGCAGTGGTGAAAATATGAAATTATTTGGTTAGGGGTTTGCAGAACATGGGTATTCTCAAACATTTTTACAATTGGGAATCCCTTTAACAGTAAAAAAATAAATAAATAAATAAAAAATAAATCACATTTATACAATATAAATGCTTATTTATACAAATAAGCTATTAAAAATGAGGCACATTATTTAAATGTGTACAGTAATGTTTTGGCTATTTATTGTAGCCAGACAGGATTTTTTTTCTGAACTTTCTTCCCATTTTTATTAAAATTATCATTACATTCCACATTACGGGATCCACTACAACCCTGACCAGGATTCCAGCTGAGATTATTTATAAACAAAATAACTTGAAATAAAATTAAAAATCAAATAAAAAAAATCAACTTTATATAAAATAAAAATCGCAGCTCTAATGCTTCAGTAATGTAATCATTGTAAGCATTATGTTAGCTCTGAATGTCTTCTGATACGTTTGTTATTTTAAGTAGGGTACAAGATTACTTTGTACAAAGTAAAAAAAAAAAACAGGATATGTTTTTAAAATCTTTCATATTTCAAGAATTATGCTGCACTGATATTGGTATTGGATAACATTAACAGTACAATTGTTTCATATTCCCTTATTACTACACAATTATTTCAAATTCCAGTTCAAATTAATGTAGATCATTTGGTAATGTTTTTCGTGCCATAGTCAGGAGTCCGAATCCCCAAGATGCCACAGCCATCCGTGGCCAGGAGCAAAGGATGCAATACTCCCTCTCCCCTGTCAATCACAGAGACGCTAGCCAATCATAGGCATCTGTGAGCTCATGTATGTAGAAGAGGGCGGATAGCGTTTTCTTCCAAGTGTGTTACACTGCCCTGTGATGCAGCATGAGCAGCAGTTTGGAAATATGTGGTTGGCTGGCTTCACGTGTCTCAGAGGAAGCCTTCACCTTTGCCGGTTCCAGTTGATAGCTGTCATATGATAGGGGAGAGCTGGCTGGTGGGTGGGAATTGGCATGTGGAAGAAAAATGAGAGGGGAAAAAAGAATCTCAATTATTTATGCTTGTATAGTGAAATGCAGTGCTTTGTATTATGTTATATTATGTTTGTAAATTAATAGCTAAATGGTTTAAATGTATTAAAAGTGGTAGTTGTAGTTTTGGAATGTTTATGATGGAGTAAAAGATATCTAATTAAAAGAACAATGCTCGTGAGTCCTGGAGTGTCCGAGTACTATAACTGATCTTAAACATGTACATATACCCAAATAGCATATGAGTCATAAGTATATTTTAACTGCAAATGGCATACATTGACATGAAAACTAAAGAAATTTCGTAAGACATTATTATATTTTATAAATATTTCAGAGTCCCTTAAATAACATTACACAGTTATTTGTCTTCCTGCCGGTCTAACACTTTTTTCTCTAATACATCTATTGCACATCTGTCTCTTGTTTGCTTTTCTGTATTTTGTCTTTTCTGTGTTAATGCAGGTGTACTCAGCTAATCTGATGGCTTTGACCAGGGCTGTTGGAACACAAACACTGGTGTGTTTTCCGATCAATAGCTCCATTAAACACGAATTAGTGCTAACTTGATCAAACAGCATGCCTTAGTGCCAATCTCTGTCAATTACCATGGTAACTGTGAGAGGCTCTTCTAACCGGCTCCAGGAGCCACTCGATCCGCAACGGGAGACGCCAATCACTCTCCACAGCCCGCAGCAAGAGCAGAAGATGAGAAGAAGAGAGAGAGAGAGAGAGAGAGAGAGAGAAGAGAGAAAGGAAAGAGAGAGAGGGGAAGTAGTCTCCATGGCGTACTCCTCCAGCACATCTCCAACTTCAAGAGGAAGTTCTAAGATGGAGGGAGGGGAGGGTGTGGGGAAGAAAGCCATTTCTTATTTTCTTGAAGTCAGCTGGATGGTGGGAAGATTTCTGGGGCTGTGGCGTTTGCATTTGATCCTGTCATTAGTGTGTCCACATACACAGACACACACATTTTGTGCAAATCTACCACTTACATAATACAAATGCACGATTAACACATCATGTACCTTTGGTAATTGGTTTCGTGCTGCAAATAGTTCATCAAAGTCATTCAGACACTTTATATACAATTTAAAATTATTTACAGACTTCCTAATATGATCCTAGCAAATAACTGTGTAAATGTCTGTGTAAGGTCCTTAGCGAAACATACTATCCCATATAATATGTAGTGTGATACAATATGTATGATTATAGCACAGTGCTGTTGAATTCTCTAATCTGATTGGTCAGAAGGAGAAGGTGTGGATTAAGTTTCTATAACAGTAGCTCTGACAGTAATTCATGTCACAGTTTTATATTAATGCACTCATTCTAATAAGTTATAGTTTCTACAGTAACAACTAATTCACAGGGACTTGTATGGTGGATGCTCCATGTAATCTAAGTCTAATAATAAACAGATTAAAAACTTTATTACTTTATAACAGTCAGTACATTTTCTGACATGGGAAGCAATACCAAGAGGGTGATCCAAAGAGGTCAGGCACAGGTCAAAGGCACAATAGACATAAACAGGCTGACAAATCCAAAAGCCACATACAAATGAGGAGGCAAGATCATACACAGAGTATCTAGGCAGAATATCACAGCTCAGAAGTTTCACAAATTCATACAATCAGCATTGTATTGTGTTTGGTGTATGTGACCATGTGCTATATATAGAGAGCAAACAGGAAATGAGGGTATTAGAGAGTATTAGAGAGTCCTAATATACACTCTGGTGGCATGGAGGTGAAACGTCATGGGCTGACATAACAATTCCTTACTTAACACATAACACAATATAATACTGTGAAAAATGACTCAAAATGGGAAACATCTTATTATAACACGTAATCCTAGCCTAAAACTGGGCAGCTATTATCATTGTATGCCTCTGTACAGTCTTCAGTTAAACACAGTATACTTTATGGTGTAGTATTATAAACAGTACAGATTACTTTACTTCACTTTTTACTTTCCTTCATTGTCCAGAAGTGGAAATTTGTCTTTGGCTTCACAACACATTATAACAAGACCAATACAATAAAAGACACTTACACAACAACTCTAAAAGGTAAGACAGAATAAAATAAAATACCATACAATACAATTGACTCAACATTTCACTTTAGCACACACATATATACATTCCCACATGTACATATATCTACATACATATTAATGCATGTCTCAGCATTTAAAATTCTAACTGCAGTTGGCACAAATGGCATGTGATACACATTTTTACTTGCCCGAGGTTGTCTAAAACGTCGCCCTGATGGCAACAACTGAAACTGACAGTGCAAAGGGTGTAGTGAATCCTCTATAATAACTAAAGCTGCAGCAAACAGTAGAGATTAGGGATCTGTGTCACAAATATTTCTCCAAAGTGATTCAAACATTTAATGAAATATATCATATATCTCTGGTCATTAACAAACAAGCACTTAAATTTGTCTACTTCAATTTCTTCTTAACAAGAATAATATAGAACTGTCAAGAGATTTAATTTCCAATACGCATTCATTAATTCTTTGGGTCCCTGGAGGACTAGTGGTTAGGCTTTGGTGCTCTCACTGCCGCGGCCCAGGTTCAATTCCCGGCCAGGGAACCGACCCCAGCCACTGGGGTTGCACAAAACAGTGCACTCCCAGTGCCAGTCCCAAGCCCGGATAAAATTGGGAAGGGTTGCGTCAGGAAGGGTATCTGGTGTAAAAACTGTGCCAAATCAAATATGCGATATACCAATGATCCGCTGTGGTGACCCCTAACGGGAGTAGCCAAAAGAACAATAACAACAATCCATTCATTAATTCTTCAGTACAGGAAGAAGGAGACCAAGCATCAGACTCCAGAAGTGGACTCCGATGTGGTCTTCTGCTGTTGTAGCCCATCTGCCTCAGTGTTTAATGTATTGTGCATTCTGAGATGCTTTTCTGCGCACCACGGTTGTACAGAGTGAGTTACCATAGGCTTCCTGTCAGCTCGAACCAGTCTGGCAATTCTCCTCTGACATTTCTCATTAGCAAGGTGTTTCTGATCGTAGAACTGGATGTTTTCTGTTTTTCGCACCATTCTGTACCACTCTAGAGAGAGATACTGTTGCGTGTGAAAATACCAGCAGTTTCTGAAATACTCAAACCAAATTGTCTAGCACTAACAACCATGCCAATGTGAACATTAACTGAAGCTCTTGACCTGTATCAGCATGAGTTTATGCATTGTACTGCTGCCACCTGATTGGCTGATTGAACAGTTGCATGAATGGGCAGGAGTACATGTCTCCCTATGGTTGTGCAGAGACAATGGTACAGCAGCTTACTGGAGGTATTCACGGACTGCTGTGTAGCATAATAAATCAGATCAGTACAATAAATAAGTAGTACTAGCGGCATTGTTAACTGCTCAGTGGTTTAACTGCTTCTCCTTATTCACACAGCATCATTTGGCTAATCGGTTCTTTTACTGGAGTAAGCCGCAGATGAGTGTAGCTCCAGGCCTGGGTGTGCATGGTTTATATTTGATATATCACACTTTAGCTATTACACAGACATGTTATCTTAATAAAATAAAACCAATCATTACTGTAATCACAAGCACTGATGAGGTAGGTTATCTTCATCATTACCACCCCCCTCCCCTACACACACACACGCACACACAGTGGTATGAGGAATGCCCTGTCGTGGTGTGTGTCGCTGTAATTGATGCAGATATGAAAATAGCCCACAGTAAAAGTGATGGCACTGCAGGTCCTTCATTGGCCTTTGTAACAATGATGAATAAATATCATCAGGCGATATAACTCTTCCAGTGAACAGAATACACACTTTTGGAACTATACCAGTGTGCAAATGTGGTTTTGTATATTATTATACTGTATATAGATTATGCAAAACACACCATATCAATATATCAAGGAATGCAAGATCTGAAGTTTTAAATCAGATCTAAATCAGAGAAAGAGGAAAAGGGGGAGGAGGTAGGACGATAATTGTGTGAAGAGAAAGGAAGAGTACAGAAATGGCATGATGAATAGAGCAACAACTGGGAAAATAAAAATGAAAATACAAGCTCTCTGTGCTTTTGTCCAGTCTGACCCTCTCTGCTGACCTCCGGTATCCCATCATCCCCTGCATAGTGTGGGACAGATGTGTGCTGTGCTATAGAGTGCTGTGATTTCCCATGTGTTCTCCCCTCAGTGAACCTCTAATTCTCTCTTTCCTCTCCTTCCATTTCTCAGGCTCATAGATTCCTGAATGAGGCTCAGAAGGTAATTGAATATGTTACGCCTCTGTTTGGATGATAACAGATAAAGACAGATGGATCAGACACCTGCTGTTTGTTGTCATTTATGAGAATGCTTATGAAACCTTTATCACTGTAGTAGGTCATATTGATACATAAGTGTTAGGACGTGTAAGAAAGGATGCAGGCTTGCACAGAGGGTAGCATTGCTGCCACACAGCTCACGGGTCCCTGAGCTCGAGTTGTGGAGGAATGCATGTTCTACATGTTTGTTTGTGGGTTTCCTCTGGGTTCTCCAGTTTCCTCCCACTATCTAAAAACATGCTGAGAAGTGAATTGGCTACTCTACTGGATTGGCCACTCTGTGTGCTGGTGTAGACTGGTGTCCCATCCAGACTGGGTTCCAGATCCACCACAAGGCTGACAAAGTTGTTGCTGAAGATGACTGAATGAGTGTGTAAGAATCAATAGCTGTGTTGGATCATTTTAAAAATGAATCTTATTGAGGACAACTTCAGTGTGTTTGGGGGCCTAATGTCAATAAATTAATCTTGCTACACATATTATAGTCTAAATTTATGAACATACACACACACACACACACATACAGATGGGAAGTTGCCCCAAGCAGTGATTATCTGTGCAGGCAGCAAAGGGACCTCTCACATGCCTTCTAACCCCTGCCTGCCAATAATTAGCCTGAGTTAATTACAGCCTTACTGCAGGTTAAACTAGTGAAAAAATCACCCAAGAGATATGGTTATATCACACACACACACACACACACACACACACACACACACACATTTGTACATACCTTCTGAGGCTGGTTTTATGAGCTCAGTGTCTATGCTCAGAGCAGAGTTTGACAAGGGTCAATATAAGAGTGATGACAGTTCAGACACACACACACACACACACACACACAAAATGATATGCCTGCACCTACATCTGCCCCTAACCTTAATTTTATATCTAACTGATAGCCATAATTATTTTTTCAATAAAATAAAAACAGCTTTCCTCATAAGCACCAGTTAAAGTGCCCCACGAGTTCAAAATAATCTTGTACTACTATCATCATGGGGACATTCAGCGCTCATAAAGACACACACACACACACACACACATGCACAGAAATGGCTTCTGAGGGCAGCAATGCAAGGACATACTGGAAGAACCAATTAAGAAATGGCTTAAGGTCCTAACATTCTTAGGGGATGTGTTTCTCTCACTCAAGCTACCCCTTTCTCACTTTCTTCACGTTCTCTTCTCTCTTTTCTTGCTCACTTTCTTTCCCCTTCCCAGTATTCAAGCATAGGATGTTATCATTTTCCTTCTACAAACACACACACACAAACTGTAACACACCCCTGTAATAACCTCACGCAGTTTCAACTGCCCACTGCTGTTTTTCAAATCCCTGTTAACTGCAGGAACTTAACAATTAGCCAATTAGCAGTTACAGTCTATCACTCAACACGCTCAACACTCATCAGGCTGTATGGGACCACCCCTTCTCTTCCAGCACCATACTAATTAGGTATCACTAACATGAACATCTGGAATACAGTTAGACATATACACCAGACATATATAGACATTTTTACAAATAACAGTTAATGTTTGAAGTATATTTTAAGGATAGGTCTGGCATACAATTTAGTAACAAGAAGGATTACATTGCTGGGCAAAAAATGTGCCAAAATGGCAAATATTAACCTTTTAATGGTCTTAGCAACAAATCATTGGTCAGAAAATTAGTAAGAATTGAACAAACGCACTCTTGAGACCTCCTGTGCCACAATTTGCTGATTTACATTTGCTGCAGTGAAGTGTTTGGGGAAAAGCTAGAAACAGGGAAATTCACTTATATAGTCTTCTTGTATGCAAAGGTTAAATCATGATAATGATTAGAATGTTTGATGCAGAATTCAAACTAACGCATTTCTGTTTTTTCTTAAAAGTTTAGTCATTATTTGGTTATCTGCCACACCTGATGCAGCCCATCAAGAGCCACAAGGCATAAACATTTAAAGAAATCAAAGGGGAAAGCTATCCCATACTAAGCTCCTTTATCTATTTGTTTAATTCTTGCTAATTTCCTGACCAAAGATTTGTTGTTTTGCCTAAAGCTTAATATTTTGCCATTTTAGGCTTGGCCCATGTTTTTTTGCCCCGGAGTGCAGACTTCTTGGTGGTGGAAGCATCCCCGTCAATACGATTGGCGTCGAGTTCGACTTGTTTATTTTCAATTTATCGTCCATGTTGTCTTCTGTTTATTATTAATATAGTGAAACATGAAGCTCTGCTTTGTTTCTTCCTCAGAAACTGCTCTTTTTCACCTTCGTTTTTCTGAAATTTCTGGCTGGTTAATGTGACACCGTAGTGTACTCTAGTGTATACGTTCACGTTGTGTGCCAATGATGCCTTGCAGTGCTCAGAGATACACAGTCTCAGAAGGATAAACCAGCCCTAAGATGCCACTATTATGCAAGTGTCACTGCTGTTCTGAAAATGGTCCAGCGCTCCAAATAATATTCCCTGCTATCTCATTGAAGGAGTTTGACATATTGTACACAGAACCAAGATGGGCTACAGTCAGAAATGGTGCTTAGCTTCATATAGATTTGAACACCAGGTATCAGTTTTCAAACTTACGAGCACTTGCATGCTTGAACAGATGTTTGATTACTAATAAAAAAAAATAAATCAGTGCTCCACATTATCTTTATAAGAGCTGCCTCTATGCAGTCGGCTTCACAGTTTTAGCCTGTAGCTTCTTAATTAAATCCCTGGCATGAACATTCCTTTTTTCCTCTCCAGTCTCAACAACACACAAACACACAAGTACGCGTTGTCTTACTAAGTCTGTTGTATATTTACGCTTTTGCTGTGTTTTGAATGAATGCGTGGCCCTTGTGCCCTCTCTCTTGGCTGTCTCTGTAATTCCCGCACTTCCATTAACCGCTGTATTGATAACAGTCATTAGCATATTTATGGTGATAGCAAGGCTGTTATTGTTTGTGCCGGTTATTAATCTTCCTTCCGAGCAACTGATCTGACAGCTCAATCTATTCTGCCATCGCACCGTGCACTCACACACTCGCGCCACACTGTGCTTTTGTCTAGAGGTAAATAGGTGGAGTGTGTGCATGGAGGGGACGAGGGAAGAGGGAGGAAAGGAGTGTGATTGACGCGACCCCTACTCAGGTGAGAAGCTTCCTTCCAGCTGGGCCGTGGGCATTACTGACACCCTGCCAGCCGCTGCCAGTCTTGCGTGATTGTTCTAACTGATTACGCTCCCCTGAGGTGGACTCACAAACACACACGCTATTTATTTGACATAAATGTATCACACACAAATGCATATTTGAGCCAGATGTTTGCTTCTGGCTGAGCCTACCATCTAGTGCACAGCATGATAGTAGTAGGACACGTGCAGGTTGGTTGGTTTGTGTGTGTGAGGTGGCTGGGTGGTAGTGGATGGATATTTGGGGTTGCTGTAATGTGTTTGTGCGAGGGTGTATATCTGACTAATCGGGGCTCTCTGGAGAGCAGTGAATACGGAGTGTCACTCTCGCCGGCTGATTGACAGCTTGTTGATTAGGGGTCGGCTGAGGGCTGGAAACGAGCCAGTATCACCAGGGGCAATCAGCAGCTCCCAAGGCTCATACTCTCTTTCTCTCTCTCTCACAGACACAGACACATACACACACACACACACACATACCAAGAACTCTAGAGGCAACAAGAGCTGATCATCCGAGACCAAAATCTGCTTGAATGGAAGAAAAAAGAAAGAGAAAACCCTCAGTGTGGATGAACCGAGTGTAGGATCAGCTTAAAATGTCTGGGCCAAGTGCAAATTATTGTACCTAGTTTACTTTGAAAACACACACACACACACACTCACTCTTACCCACATTTGTACAGCAATGCTCAAACTCCCAGTACAAAATTATTAGCTGCCTTAGTGTACACTTTCGAGAGCAGTCTTAATCCCTTCGCACAAAACCCTCGTATGAACAAGGTGTATTTGTTAAGACGCACTAAACCTCTTTGGCTGCAAAGGAGGATTTTCTGATTTGATCATTTATCATCTTCAGTGATAAATATCTGCCTTTATTGAGCCTATCATTCCGCCCATAATGTTGCACAGTGATATATTAGTGATTGCTTTAATAAAGCGCCGCAGCGAGATTGTTTTATGCTACAAATGTAAATCAAAACCCATGCCACACAGTACATCAATTACCCAGGCTAGAAAAATGCTAATAGCGCCGAATATTTTATGGAAGCAGTAAAATTTGAAATCGTATACCATGTAAGAAAACACTAAAAGGCAGGTCATGAATACAAATAGTTTGAGGCTTGTCTTTTACATGCAGCAGGGATGAGCTATCACTCTGCATGTATGTCCGGAAGTGTGTGTGTGTGAGAGAGCGAGAGAGAATATGTTCACCCAACTAGTTTAATCCAGCCTGGCAAGACTTCGTTGAGGAATGAGTTTTTATAGCATGTGTGCTGCCATATACTGGCAGGTGAACAATTAAAGGAAAAAAACAACATAAGGTGACTTATTAAGCTGCTGGACCATCATACTGTTTTTGCTGACAGTCTGATCACATCTTGCAATATCATTCTCAATATCCTGAAGAACATTTGAGCTTCCGTTTTCCCCTACACGTCACACTAGCAGTACAAATATCTCAGTCAATAAATGTGTGCATTCCACCATAATTTCCAACCCTGTTCCTACAGAAACACTAGTGTGACTGTAGCTCCTGCCATCCATTCCCCAATAATGAACTCATGTAGATCATCTCCTCAAACTATACAATTAATTGTTTGGTAGTGAACAGAACATGAAGGTTACATATAAAAGCAAGTTGTAATCACAGTGGCCAGTCACCTTTCAACCTTGAAAAACTTAGAATATTCAGTAATCTTTGCTAGAATTCACACTGCATGCAACATGTAAGTAACCAACCAAGAGGCCAAGGGTAACGCTCAATTGAGGCTACCACCACCATGCTTCATTGTGGGGATAGTGTTCTCAGGATGATAAGCAGTGTTGGATTTCCACCAAAATTAGTGCTTTGTGCCAAGGACAAAAAGTTCAAATTTTGCCCAGAGAACCTTTTTCCACATTTGTTCACACAATTGTATAGAATGTCTTTGTATGCTGTAGCATTACAATTTCTCTTCACTGGAACTAAGAGGCCCAAACCTGTTCTAGCATGACAATATCCCTGTGCACAAAGCGAGATCCATGAAGACATGGTTTGCCAAGATTGAAGTGGAAGAACTCGAGTGGCCTACACAGAGCCCTGACCTCAACCCCACTGAACACCTTTGGGATAAACTGGAACACCGACTGCACCCCAGGCCTCCTCACCCAACATCAGTGCCTGATCTCACTAATGCTCTTGTGTCTGAATGAACACAAATCCCCACAGCCACGCTCCAAAATGTAGTGGAAATGTAGTGTAGCACGTATGGGTGTGATGGTCATGAGCCCACAAACTTTTGGCCATATATAGTGTATGCTGTAACACTACAAAATGTAGAAAAGCTCAATCTGGTGAATACTTGCAAGGGTAAGTATACACTGTACTGTATATTGATTTATAGCTGTTAAATTCTGATTGGTCTGAAGGTGTTGATTAATTGTATATCATTCAAATCACAGGTTTATACTAATGAGCTTGTATTAATACATTATCTACAGCTAACTAACAGGAACTTGTGTGGCAGACACATAAGTCCACATAAACAAACTAAAAAAATGCATGCAATTGTTGCAGTGGTGTTGTTTATTTAGCATTTTTGGAAGGAGTCTCCAGTGTCAACTTCGTAAGGTAGAGGTAAATCTGTAAGTTTTTTAACACAGGAAATTCTGTGGCTTGGTCAGTACCAAACTTTCATGAATTATTTTTCTCTATCACCCCATTAAGACTGCCATAGCTATCAGAAATGTGTCAGACACACCCCCTTTGGCTTTCAGTTTTAATCAGTATAATAGGAAACTAATTTTTATACATAAAGCACCAGTAGCATTTCAGGGCAAGATATAGTTGCTGAGCTGGACAAAGCTTTTTGGAGCAAGATATCTTGACTGGTGGTGACTGAGGCAATAACTTTCATGCAGGTTTCATTTCATTGTAGTACTATGCTGACAATCACCTGCTCCAACATGCCACACAAAAACAATGATCCTGGGTTGTTCTGCACATCAATCAAATGGCCTTATCTTGTCAACGTAGGCAGATCATGGCCAAACTGGGTAAAAGAACCCAGTATACTGTCTGCTGAGACTTGTGTTTGTAGCACTCCTGAGTACTAGCACTTGTTCTTACACTTGCTTTTCACATTTTTCACATTCAAAACAAAGTTTGCATCCAAAGAGCTGATAATTGTATGAGAAAGAGATTACAGCAATGCTCTGTAACCTCTGCATTCTCTAAAGGTTATCATGTAACACTTCCCTGTGATTTACGCCCTTGATATCCTCATAAACACTCTCTAATAATGCAAGATTAAGACCCAATCAACTCCCAGATAAGCTCAAGACCTTAATAAGTCTTGTATTAATGAGACACAAGAAATTGTGCTCTGAAACTGCCAACAAGACAGATGCGCAGGCCTGAGCGACAATATACAGTATCCAACGCTAATAAGAAATTAAAGATGGTGCTGTAATACAATCTACATGAAAAATATTAATTTGTGCCTGAAGCTTTTTATCTTTAACAAAAACTCATTTTGGTGCTTGGGGTGTTCCCTCAAATGTATTCACAGCCACCCAGGTATATCTTGTCTCAATTCAAAAGCTTTTTTCTTACTTGTGAACACCAAATGCTGTAAATATGAATGGTCTGTAGATTTTTGAGAACATAATACGCCTTGTTTCTAATTTGTCTCTGATGATAAATTGGATGATGTTAAAGATCAGGACCAGGAGATGGGGAGGCAGAGGATGCAGAGCAGAGCAACAGTAGCGTAACAATAACCAAGAGGAGAGAGAGAAGAACATGATGGACCTCATCAGAGAACTCAACTCTTCTCTCCTCAGACGCTGGTGATATGTCTCAGTGTTTAAGTCTAGGCTGAACACATACTTGTTTAGTCAAGCCTTTTGGGAATAGTTTTTTTCTTAGGTAAAAGAGCAGATCTGGAGGATTCACAGGCATAGATCGTTGTGGTGAACTGGGATGTTTGGATGCTGTCGTCCCCCACTCTCACGCGTTCACTCAGGTTTGTCGATGGTGGAGTGGCTGGCTGCTTTATGTCCCAGTGTGCCATCATGTCTGTGTTACCTTCTGGCTCTCCCTTTTAGTTATGGGGTCACAGCTAGTCTTGCCAGAGTCCCTGCTTGCACTCTGCACACAAAGTACATTATCCTTAACCATTAAGGGACAAAGGCTTACCTAACAATCTCTCCCTCTCTCTTTTCAAGCTACACATGCTACCCCTGAGATACCAGTGATCCTGACCCGTTCTGCTTCTCAGACCTGCCTGATCCATCCTGATGCCCTACTTCTGGTTGGAGGTCTCATCGGTTGAGATCGCGCGCTGCTGCTGGGGGTGGCCCCACATGGACAGCCTGAAGATCATTGGGATTGCTGGGGATGGTGCCACTTGGGGGCTGTAGAGTTGGCTTGGGGACCTCATATGGGGAGTTGTACTGTGATGGCTTGCGATTGTGATTGCTGTGGTGGCTTTGGGGCTGCGGTTGCCACAAACAGTTTTATACTCAGGACTCCATCAGTGGACAGTGGATAGGTTCAACAAACCAGACTTCATGTGAAAAGTGTGATGAATTTACTGGTTGCACTATTTGTCCATGTGGTACACAGTTACAGAAGGGATTTATTTATAATTGCACTATCTGTTAGTACCCAGATAAGGATGGGTTCCCTTTTGAGTCTGGTTCCTCTCAAGGTTTCTTCCTCATATCGTCTAAGGGAATTTTTCCTTGCCACCATCGCCTCTGGCTTGCTCATTACGGATAAATTCACATATTTACAATTTATTTTGGTTTAATTTAAATTGAATGTATTCATTTCTGTAAAGCTGCTTTGTGACAGTATCCATTGTTAAAAGCGCCATACAAATAAAATCGAATTGAATTGAATGTCCCTGCCTCTCAGTCTGCAGTTCCATGTTTTTTCTCCACAACCTGTACTGTACTGCCTGTTATATCTGCATTCCTAGTCATTACTGCTACACTTCAACTCCGCCCACTACTGCTGCTACTGCTTGCCATGAATAAATACTGCAACTTCTTTGCACATCTACTCGTAGTCCAATTTTTGCACTGATTCGATATTAATTGCACATCTCATTCATGCACGTTTTTATCTTCTTGCACTTTGTTTAGTGTAATGTCAATGGTTTATTGTTGAGCTGTACCGAACCAAATTACCACCAATACTGTTGTGTGGCAGTAAAGAGTACTGTAGTCTAAAGAGTCTTGTAAAGCTTCTCATTCCCTACTAATTGACTCGTAAAATAATACAGCTGAGGTCAAACCTTTACATATGCTATTAAGGAACATGTATGGCATGGGAGTTCAGCAATTTCTGCAACTGTTCTTTTTCTGTGATCGGAACACGTTAGGAACACATACGTCTTTTTGACAAAATAAAGAAAATTAGACAAAATCTGCTGGGTCACACTTATAGATACAACACACCTAAGATTTGGTTACATGTCCCTTATTCCATATCACCTCAATCAGCTGCTTGAAAGCCATCAATACACTTCTGCCAAAACTCATGAAAACTTTTGACCTCAGCAGTATCTGAATTTGGTTCTTAGCTAGTAATATATACAGTAAAATACAGAGGTGCCAACATCTACGGTTCAGCCGTGGAATTTCTTTGAAATTCACTGAAGGGGAAAGGATGTGAAATGTGAACGGTGAACTTTTTTATCCTGTGAATTCATGAACCTCAGTTTTGTGAACCAGTTTTGTGAAGAAGAGGGCAGGGCCGTGGTCTCTTTGGTCAATAAAAGCTCTGTTTATGATGTTTATTATTTATGCTGTTAACATGGAGCCAACTCGTCCACCATCATGTGCTAGGGTTTTGTGGAAAGGTTCTGTTTTTTCTCTCTGCCTGCTAGGATTTTCTTGTTAACAAGTTAAAAAGTATTACATCCCTCAAAGCTCCACTGAAATCGCAACTTCACTGTCCCCCACTACAGCCAGTCCTTGTCTTCAGACCTGTGGGAACCACTAATCCTTGGCGAATAATAACAGGCTTGATTGTAAATTTGAAATGATCCTACATGGTTAGGAATAAGCAGATAATGTTAAGCTATCACAAAATTAACACCAAATAAGTAAGTTTGCATTCTAAATTGCAGAAAATAGGTACCATGATGCAGTGGGTAGTGTTGCTGCCTCACAGACCAAGGGTCCTGAGCTCGGATTACTGTCTGTGCAGAGTTTTACATGTTCTCCCTGTACCCATACAGGTTTTCTCTGGGTTCTCCGGTTTCCTCCCACTGTCCAAAAAACAAGTAAGCGCCACTAAATTGCCCCTAGGTGTGAATGAGCGTGTGCTGACGTGGTCTGGAGTCCCATCCCAGGTGTATTTCCACCTCATGCTCAGTTTTCCCGGCTTGGATGATGGATTCACCACTAAACTTATGAGGATAAACCAGTTACTGAAGATGAATGAATGAATAAACTAGTGAACCAATAAATACCAAAACCTGACTGGAAAATATGGTATTGTCCAACACAATACAAAAGAGAAAAGAGCCAGAATCCTGGAAAACTGCCAGAGACAGGAAGCAAAGTGGTGGAGTTCATATTTAATTAAAAAAAAAAAAAAAAAAAAAAAAAAAAAAAAAAACCACGCTTCAGGTTTAAATCAAGCCCACTTTGGATTTAACTTGGGTTTTGGATTTTATATTTTGGAGCATTAAACAAATACAGACAGTGACATAACACCTCTAATAAGTTGCGAACACAATATTGTGCACCAATTCGTTTAATGATTACAACAGTTTCTTCAAAGTATTGACAAGGAAGCAAACAGTAAATAACAATCCCAAACCCATATATAAAATAGTGGTCCTGTGTCCATAGTTTCCATGTAATGACATCTTAAGAGGTCTGCTACTTAGCAAAATAAACATGTAAACATCTCTCACCAATATAACTGCACAAACGCTAGGATACTTGAAGGTCTGCAAGAAGATCGACTTCTGTCCCATAAACTCTCTAATAATCTGTGGATGAAAGACAACCATATACACACTCTGAGATGATACACACACAATCAATGTCCAGCAAAGTGTAAATCATTAATCTCTCAGTCAGCAGCTGTCCACATTCTGGATCTGTCCTGTACTGTCACTCCATCCTGAATGCTTGACAGGTCAATTCCCCACATGTTCAAGGCTCTCTTCTTTAATTAGAGAGTGCACTCTTTCAGCACCAGGTCAGTGAATAACAGGAGGATGTCAAAGGGTCAGTTGATCAAACTGATGACATATTGGTAAAGCTGATCGGTGAAAGCTTGCAGAGAGAAGCGCCCTAGCACCCTTTCCCTTCCTGCCTTCCCTACACGCTGCTTGAGCTCCGGGTCAACCACAAATCGCTGCATGGCTTCGGCAAAGCTCTCGGCTGTGGGCTGGCACAAGAAGCCCGTCTCTCCGTCTGCCACAGACTCCAGAGGTCCTCCAGAGGCTACAGCAATCACGGGGCATTGCATGTACATGGCCTCAACAGGTACGATTCCAAAGTGCTCACCGCTGGGCGTGTAAAGGACACAAGTGCTTTTGCTTAGTAGTGCCACCTTCTGGTGGTCCGAGAAGGAGCGCAGAAAGGTGACGTGCTCCTCCAGGCCAAGAGAGGCAGCCAGAGAACGCAGCTCAGCATAGTGCTGCACGTTCTCAGCCACCCGATCGTCATAGCCACCTGCCATAACCAGGTGTACCTGGTCCCATTGGTGAGTTGAAATCCGCTCCTTCAGTGCAGCCAGTGCTTGCAATGCTAACGGCAGATTTTTCTTTCTCTCATAGCGATTTATTGAGAGAAAAAGGAAGCGCCGGTGCTCAGGGATCAGCCCGTCAAGGTCTTCCACTTTCTGATCGAAAGTGGTCGTGTTCAGAGAGGGGTAAAGGACATCTGTTTGGATCGCAGCCAGGTTGGGGAAGGTCTGTTTGAAGATGTTGGCGGTGAACTTGCTGTTGACTACGACGAGGTCGGCCATGCCGGTTGTGAACTCCTCCAGACGGTCTATGGGCGCACGGTAGAGACGCTTGAGCAGAGAACGCCGCTCCGTTAGCAACTGGTCGGGGAAGTGGCAGTAGAAGAGGACCTTCTTCCTGTGGCGTGCCAGACGCAAGACAGGAATACATGCAGACACCTAAGACAGATGTTTAACAAATAGTTTAATTAGTAACTTGTACTAACTTGTTTTATCCTTGTTTCCTCATGTTATGTTTGGAAAAGCTAAATTTGGACATGGAAACAACTTTAAGTTTCAAAAAGATCCGTCCACAAAAACTACTTTAACTGTTTCAGAGAACGACTTTTTGTGTGTAAATGTCCAGGTTTGAAGAGCAACTTCAGTGTAACAACTGATCCATGAGTGCTTAAGTGCTTATCAGCTCCACGTGGACTGGAGTGAGCCATGGCACAACACAGTGTAAAAGAGGCAAAGACAGAGAGAATGAAAGTTTACCTGGTCACAGAAAACCACATCATACTCCTCTCCGCTCAGAAACACCAGGTAGAGAGCTACATAAATCATACGCAGGTAGGCACAGATGGCATGGAAGTACCCACACACACTGGTGGGCAACCAGTCGCCAACACACACCACAGGCAGGTCTGGCGAGAGTGTTTCTGAGAAGCAGTGCTGTGAATCATAATGCGCCGTCCAGATCTGGACACTGCATCCACGGGAGCGCAGGGCTACAGCTGCGTCCACCACCAGCCGCTCCGCACCTCCTATTCCCAAATCAGGGTGCAAAAAGACCACTCGCACCATGCTGATGCTGCAACACAATGTAAATCAAAAGATTTTAAACCCCTACGTCAGGACTATTCAACTTCACTAACAAGTCAGCCAAACTGGAAAATCGTGTACTGTTTGATAATCAGAGCAGGCCAGAATAGGTACTGCTGAGAAAAAAAAAAATTCAGCCTTTTTTGTATAGCTACATTATATTTTGGAACTTTGAGTCCAGCATTTGCTGTCTCCACCATTTCTAAGTTGGATTTCGCATTAATATGACACTGAATGTCACTGGAAAATGGTAAGTGACAAAACAAGCTTTTTTTTTTTTTAGGAGCAAAATCTGACTGTTATCACTTATGTTAGAGTTTGTTCATTATTTCGCCTATTAAACTATATTTGACTTATATTTCAGCATAAACATATTTAATGTGTTTGAAGATTAAGCTTTAATTTAATTAACATGGCCTTTCTTTGTCTCGCAAGTTTCATATTTGTCTGCCAACTCAGCAAATTTGTCACTAGATCACCATTCTTCCCAACAACCAATCACTGATCACCATTCTTCCCAAAAGACTGATCAGTGATCAACATTATTCCAAAAGACCGATCAGTGATCAACATTATTCCAAAAGACCGATCAGTGATCAACATTATTCCAAAAGACAGATCACTGATCAACATTATTCCAAAAGACCAATCAGTGATCAACATTATTCTCAAAGACCAATCACCGATAAACATCATTGTCAAAGACCAATCACTGATCAACATTATTCCTTATGACCACTGATCACCATTATTCCCAACAACCAATCACTGATCACCATTATTCCCAACAACCAATCACTGATCAACATTATTCCCCACAGCCAATCACTGATCACCATTATTCCCAACAACCAATCACTGATCACCATTATTCCCAATCACTGATCACCATTATTCCCAACAACCAATCACTGATCACCATTATTCCCAACCACTGATCACCATTATTCCCAAAAACCAATCACTGATCAACATTATTCCCAATCACTGATCACCATTATTCCCAACAACCCATCACTGATCACCATTATTCCCAATCACTGATCACCATTATTCCCAATCACTGATCACCATTATTCCCAACAACCAATCACTGATCAACATTATTCCCAATCACTGATCACCATTATTCCCAACAACCAATCAGTGATCACCATTATTCCCAATCACTGATCACCATTATTCCCAACAACCAATCACTGATCACCATTATTCCCAACCAGTGATCAGCATTATTCTCAAAGACCAATCAGTGATCACCATTATTCCCAATCACTGATCACCATTATTCCCAACAACCAATCACTGATCACCATTATTCCCAACAACCAATCACTGATCACCATTATTCCCAACAACCAGTCACTGATCACCATTATTCCCAACAACCAATCACTGATCACCATTATTCCCAATCAGTGATCAGCATTATTCTCAAAGACCAATCAGTGATCACCATTATTACAAAACACCAATCAACGATCAACATTATTGTCAAAGACCCATCAGTGATCACCATTATTCCCTATGACTAACCACTGATCACCACTGTGGGTCCCACTGCCACACTTTATTCTTCACTTTAAACTTCTTCTATTCTTAAACTTCTCTTCTTGGCTATATTTACAAGTAATAAAATGTAGTTATTCCATCCGTAACCTTTTCCTTTGACAATTTGAGCGTGCATGAGCTACTCTGCCCTGAAAAGGTTAAGCAAAACTAGTTCTGTGTTCCTAAAGATGGGTTAGCAGCCATGTCTTACACTTAATCACAGCTTTATCTAAAAAAAAAAGAAAAGAAAAAAAAAAAGAAAAAAAAAAGTATGGGACTCTTTTAGGATTAAGTGCAGACAGAATCTAAAAAATCAAGCTGTCCAAGTGTTCATTTTAAATCTCCAACCACAAATAAAATGAAATAAAATGTAGATTGTCTATATTACATCCAGTTTCAATCTGACCAAACTCTTAACAAAATGTAAACAATGGCACCACGCTACCTAGTCTAACAGAAAGCTAGGACAGAAACATTACTATATAAACTAGATATAAGCTAGACTGAGAGACATGGCTAGCTATCACTGTTATAAGATCTGATCATTTCCACGTCAAACACACGCATGAGATAGCTAACGCTACAGTCCGTCAGCACTGAAGTCCAACTACATTAACATGTTCTATCACAATTATAAAACTGATACCTGAATACTTACCCTCAGATACTGTATTAGTCTATGTGCTGTAACTAGCTAGCTGCCATAATGGCTCAAAAATCCATACAGGTAATACAGAACAGCTCCATACACCTATAAATAAAGGAAACTACGCTCTGCCGGAGCCAAAATGTCTTCCAGTTTTTCGCTTCCTCACCAGGTAGGGCACGTCATCGCTTTCTATTCTGCTCGCTTTAATTTTGCCTGCTTTAATTTTTTTAGTTAAACGTCATATAAAATAGTTTTAAACCATAAAATAATTATAATCTATAATTTTAACTAATAATTGAGGATATTATTCAATTAAGATACTAAAGTTCAAGTGTTATTTGTTTTGTGTGTTAGAATTTTAAACAGGCATCAAATGGTCTGCTAAGCGGGTCCTTCCTTGAGTTGTCGTGGCCTTTTCAGTAAATCGTCAGCAGAAAACTAGCCCTCTCTTTATAGTCGCTTCATAGGCAGTGACCATCATTCTGCTCAGGTCTTAATCTTGAAAGCTCCCCAAGCTCAGAACAACATGGTAAGTACAGAAAAAGAGACTTTTTTCTCTTTTTTAGGGATTTTCTAGTGCGTTTAAAATGAATAGTTATAGCGGTTTTAGTTACAGTAAGGGAACGAGGCTTTACAGTGTCACAGTGAGTGTAGCAGCTAACGTTAGCTACCGGTAACAGTTAACTGAGTAACAGTTATTTTTGTCTTTTTTATGTTACATGTAATTGTCTTTTATGTCTTTTAGCGTGTTTTGGTAGGTAGTTCACACAACCTTATCGACCTATTTGTAAGATTACTGCTAAGTTCCATGGCTAATGCTCTGGAGTTTTGCATACGTGGCTTTTGGTTAGTGGACCACAGGAATAAGTTTATACCATTAGCTTAATATATCAAACACTTCCCAAGTTATTTAAAGCCCCTGTGTGTACACAAGTGCTCATTAATCATTATTATAAGCTTAAACGTATGTGATTGGTGTGTAGTGTATTTAAGCAGTGCATATTTTCCCCTCTAAAAGACTGTTTTCAAAAGTTTTGGCACCTGCACATTTATTTCTGTAGCCTCCTCAGGATAGAGTAACAGCACTGAGTCTGGTTCTTGGTCCATGAAAATATTTCAAGCTCCTTTACACTCTCAGTTTACATCCTCTTCAATTCCTACTGCATGTTTTTCAGTAGGGGTTAAATCTGAGTGTTGATAAGTCGTGGGTTTTGTGTTTCCTCAGCCTTTTCTATGTTGATTTGGAGTCATCGTCTTGCTTAAAAGTGGATGTATGTGAAAGTCTTATTGTCCTGAAAGATCAAGGTCTTTGGCCTAAAATATCCTGGTTTTTCGGTAACTCCGGAGTTGACTGTCAACGCTGATGGTTTCCTGAGACATCTCCGACTCAAACACTTTTTTTTATATTTTGATTTCAGCCTGGACCCGCAGCAAGCGCATCTAGCGTAGGCGCCTCCGGTCGCTCCCCCAGTAAGACGGTGGCCCCGAGAGCAGCAGGATCCACAGTCAGACAGAGGTAGGAGCTTTCAGTAAACCTTACATCAACCATAGTTCTTTCATTCTGAAGAAAAAAAAAAAAAACTGCTACCAATTGACCAACAGCCAGCTCCAGGAGGATGATCAGGATGATGCCCAGTTCATATTTCCACCTTTTATAAATCACTGCAAAAGCACAACTCTGTACATTATATTTATCCTTTGACCTTCCTGATTCTTGAGCATGTCACTCACCAGGATTTATATTCAGCATACGCCGAACTTCTAACACACAGGGAATTTGCAATGTCAAACTGAAAAGTGTCACGTTTTATACCAATCTGAGTATCCTTAGTTATCTAAAGTTTACAGGGCAGCCAGTCATCATGATGTATTAAGAGTCAAACCCAGTGGTTACGAACACATGTACATTATTTGACGTGCCGTTATAGAAATGCAGCTACTTATATGCAGGATCGTCCACTGGTGGACCCAGAGAAGTATTTCAGTGGACAGAAGCAGGTATCTGAAACAATACTGGAGCAGAGCTGATAAGCATATGGAATAAAAACTGACTGTAGGTCAGTGACTCTATTTTTCTAAACAGCACGACTTCAATAGCAGATCCTCTGTAACAGCTTATCCACTCACATGCATGTGTGTAAATTATTTAGCTGAACACAGATCATTGGAGCAAAGACTTAAGAGGTCCAGAGCCATTTGGTTAGAAAGGGAAGAAGTTTATTTACTCGCTCTGGTCTGGTTAGTGAACTGACGACGTGGCTTGTTTAAAATACGTCCATGTCGAAAACAGTCGTGTTAGTTGATTATCCAGACTTTTGTAAACGAGGAATTTTATATTACTGACCCTTGAAAAAATTTTAGTCAAATACCCCTGCTCTAGGGTAAAATTAGTATTCAGCATCGGTATTTATTTGTCTGTCGAGATTCAAGCCTAACACATTCCTTTATTTTGCAAAGTTATTTTGCACCTGATTCTGGCTGAATACTGTATAAGTGTAACTGAGACTTGTTAGCCTTGAAGTGAAAGCCAGTATTGTGTTTGCAGATTACATGTCCATAGTACTGTGTATATACAGGGAAGACTATAGCGGGCCTAAAACAGAACCTAAATTTTTAGGCTCTGGAGAGTCTCCATTGACAAAATGGTGACAAAATCTATCCATGCAAGATCTGTATATGGATAGTTTTGAAAACACAATGTTTTGAAAATGCTCATATGAGCACACAACCTAGTGATGATGCTTCATAGACGCTTGATGTTATGCGAAACGCCTCATGAGTGACAGTAAGAGCTGCGTATTGAGCAGTAGAGAAGGTGAAATGTGGGAAAAACCCCAACGTGGTCAAATCTTCTGAAACAAAAACAACAAGCACAAGGATTCATATGCATGGACTGATGATGAGGTGGAACTGCTGCTTAAGGTTCGACTTGAATACAAAATGTTCGCCCCGGCTCTTATCCAGAATCTCTGTTATGTTCTGACACACGCAGAACCACAAGGCTCACGCCCGGGCTGATGCTGTGATGTCAGAGTTTTTTTTTTTTGTTTTTTTTTTTGTTTTTTTTAAATAAAGTTTTTCTTGTCCACGTGAAAAAGTGCAAACTGATTTTTCTGATTTCTGAACCTCGAAGGGTGTTTTTGAAAAACGTTTTGCTTTGAACACAGAAAAAAGTAGTAGTAGTAGTAGTAGTAGTAGTAGTAGTAGGAGTAGGAATGACCTTCATGCCTCACAGTCGTGATTAGATCAATCACCAGAAACGAGAGTGAGTGATTAGTGATTTCCTCAGGAGTGTGTTTCACCTTTAATAGTGATTAAATCGGGCTATCATCTGCCGGAGTAAGAATATCGGTTTCACAGCTAATGAATAGCATGAGTCTGTGTTGTAGTAGTTTCAAATTGTCTGATCTTTTTTTTTTTTTTTTTTTTTTTTTTTTTTTTTTTTTTTTGTTTTTTTTTTTTTTTTTTTAGGAAAACGAAAGGGAACGGGAAACGGTAAGCAGGCCAATAAAAAACAACAACGGGCCCAGGTGGCAA
>CM075024.1:6907193-6940177 GCA_037576675.1 Pangasius sanitwongsei | reverse complement strand
TATATATATATATATATATATATATATAATAGTAGATGCTATTTTTAATGGATGTTCTTTTTCTTGGCAATAATGAGCAAAAAAAAAAGAAGCTAATTAAAAAAAAAAAACATTAAAAATCAAGCTAATCATCAGTTATGAGAGGTAAATTATCGTTTTAATTTGTAGATAAAATAATTAAAAAGGCAGGTAAAATGATGGCTGTCAGCGTAGCTCTAATACTATAAAACCATCACGGAGAAGTCTTTCTGTAATATTGCCAAAGCCATGGTGGATTTTTTTATTTATTTTTTTTTTTTTTCTTTACTCATTACTGCCAGGAAAAAAAAATAGCATCCATTAAAGACATTTAAAAAAACATCCTGAAACGGTAATCAACACAGATTTTCTTTCCAAAATGTGCCGTGTTTCCGAGTGACAGGCTGTGTTTTCGCTCGTCGATTGCTGGCCTGGGGGAGGTGTTATGTTATTAGTCAGAATCATTTCAGTTTTATTTTTCTCACCACACACACACACACACACACACACACATGCATGGCGACATTGCATTGCGCAGAACATGTTTTTACAAAATCGAAATTTCTGTGTTTAGCCCACACGTGTGTGTCTGACATGGTTAGTGTCTTCAATTCATGCTTGCCCACTGCGAACGTTTATTAAAAAAAAAAAAACAAACACGAAAAAACACTTCAGTGTGTTGCCCAGAGACCTAACCGACAAGGATAAAATGGTAGCTAATGTAGTATCATAAAGTGTTGCAAGCTAGTTAGCTAGTTAAGTGTGTTAAAACAAGCAACGAGAAACACGAGTTTGATTATGATCCTCTTCTAAGACATTTTCGAATGACGTCGAATTTGTACCCTCGACGAAAGCTCAGCAAGTCATCAGCCGTTTTGAGATTTGGTGTCCCGTCCTCGTTATTTCCAGCTTTGCACCTGGGTTTTCTTTTGCGCACTAGTAAAAAAAAAATTTTTCTTCCTCTCTCTGGTTGTTGAACTTATTTTGTCTTCCGGGCAGCTAGAAATAAAAAATGTTAATAGCCCAGATATGAGGTCTGTCTGTCCCGGGTGCCAGGTTACTGCTTTGTCCACTCCTGTTCAAATAAAAAAAATAATAAAAACACTGTCCTGCTGTAGCTATTTACTGCTTTATGTTCATAAGCTGAGGTAATGAATAAATGACTAGAGATGCTTAATCTGTTAACAAACACGCGCGCACACGGCTACTCATTTTTAATTCATCCCCCGGCTCAATAGGAAGTGACACAGAAGGGAGAGGCCGGGGGATCTGGGAGGTTTAGCATTTATGAGGATAAACATTAAATTTTAACGACAGGAAATTGGCCTCTTGGGCGCAACCCCATCTTCATTTGATCGCTCCTGCCGACTGGCCTCCTAGACAGAGGTGTGTGTGTGTGTGTGAGTGTGTGAAATAACACTTACATGCTACACCTCCACCATCACGTATAGTTCTGATTAAGATGTACTTTATACAATATATCTGACAGTTCGTTGGATATAACGTAAAGTTTTCTCCACAGCCGTTTTTCAGTAATATAGTTTCATAAAATATAATAATTTAATTATTATAATATAAAATAAAACATAATTATGTAATTATAATAATTTATAGTGATTATTGTAATAAACTAAAACCTAGAAAGTGCACACTGAGAAGAGACAAGAGCATGATTCAGATTTGTAGCTATTCAGAGCTATTCACACGGTACGGTTTTTGGGCCAATTTTGAAAACGCACGAAAAATGCACGTTGTAAAATATTTCTCTGGTCGTGTGTTGAGAAGGTGTAATGCGACGTGCTCGCAGGCAGGGATTAGAAACGTTGGAACGAAAACTGAGGGGGAGGAAAGAAAAGAAATTTATCGTTGAACGTAATCGAGAACATGAGCGAAATCGTTCAATTGTTCCAGAGGCAAAACGTTATTTTAAAAATGCTTAACTAGTTAAAAAAAAAAAAAAAAAAAGGGTTATTTTTCCCGTTCCAATGTGATTTCAGGAAAGTATAGCCTAAATGCCAACATTTTCCCAACAAGTCTAAATTCCTGTCCAGAATTCGTCACTTCCCGCACACCTAGCTACAGGAAGATACGAGCTAGAAGATGGATGGATGGATGGATGGAAGGAAGGAAGGAAGGAAGGAAAGAAAGAAAGTGGTAGCTCAGTGGTTAAGACATTGGAAGGTTGAGAGTTCAACTCCCAGCACCGCCAAGCTGCCACTGCTGGGCCCTTGAGCAAGGCCCTTAATCCTCAACTGCTCAGTTGTATAAATGAGATAATTGTAAGGCGCTCTGGATAAGGGCGTCTGCCAAATGCCATAAATGTAAATGTAAATGTAGGATGACGCAAAACTCAAGACAGTAGAGGGTAAAGGAGAGACGTAAACATGCTAACGGACAGACAAAACAACCTAATGACCTCAAGCTGTTTTCTACATGGGACCGGATTGTAGTAGTAATTTGCTGGAATCGCGGGTCTACCGTTAGAGGATCTTCATGGGACACGGAGAACATGTAATCACACAGTCTGTTACAGAATGTTACAGATTCGTATATTCGTTACGATGTCTTCCTAGCATCTTTTACTGACCGAAGTTTCTCATATTATAAATACATTCCTCCCAGATGTGTTAACAACACGAGTCTAAGTGTGTGGATGTGCAGCCAAGGGGCCTCATGATGAGTTAATCTGTGTGAGCTCCTTTCGCTAGGCTGAGGGGTGTGTTTGTGTGTGTGTGTGTTTTGGAGCTTAATTAAAGTCCTGTCTGAAAAGGTCACATCAATTAAAGCCTGTGGGGTGGGCCTTCGGTCGGCATGGTTACACTTCTGCCTAGCGACCCAGGGGATGGTCAGTTCCTCTTTTAATAAAGCCGCTCGTTAGCCGCCCCACTCATTAGCACCATGCCACTCACCGCCGTTTATAAGCCTCATTACCCCTCCTCTGCATCACATGACCACGACGATGAGAGCTGATTGGCCCAAGGGAAAGCTTCATTGACAGACCAGGGCTGTCAGTCAGAGAACTTCTCGGCACTGGATTTATAAGTGATCCACGGATGGATTTTTACCTTTCGAAATACTCTGGTAGAGAGAGAGTTGATCTGGAAGACGTAGAGAATATATTCCATCAGGGGAAAAAAAGTTGTGAAGAAAAATGTAGGTATAAAAAATAACATATAGTGTAATATGGTGTGATTGTGTGTATATATCCTCATGTGAAGTTTTGACCACTAGAGGTCCTTCTGATAACATGCACTTCAGCTTCATGAGGAAACATCATGCCAGCTCCCCTCTCTCTCTCTCTGTCTGTCTCTCTCTCTCTCTCTCGCTCTCTGTGTATGTCTCTCACTGTTTCTGTATCTGTCTCCATTCCTCTCTCTGTCTCTGTATCTGTCTCTCTTCCTCTGTCTGTCTTTGATTCTCTCTGTCTGTCTGTCTGTCTCTCTCCATCTTTGGCCCTGTTGCGCTCTCTCTGTCTCTGTCTCTGTCTCTCTCTCTTTTCCTGTCTCTCTGGCTTTGTCTGTCACTCCCTTTGTCTGTCTCTCTTGTCTGTTGCTCTCTGTCTCTGTCTTTATTGGCATGAATTGTAATTATAACTGTTGCAAAAGCATTAACAGAAGAAAGGAAACAAAAAGTGTAACAATAGTGGTCATGGTATTTGTCAGAACAAGTGAACAAAAATGAACAAAAAACATCTTTTCTCTCTCTTTCTCTCTCTCTCACTAGTGGCCCTGTGCCAGTGCTTGTAATGAGTCTGCTGTTCATCGCCTCCGTCTTCATGCTGCACATATGGGGAAAGTACACCCGCTCCTAAACCCTCCTGACCTTTGAACTCTGACCTCCAAATGATTATGACATCAGTGATTATGAATTAAGCCATTGGACCTGGACCAAACTCTGACCCTAAACAGCAAACCTGGTTCACCTGGTATTTTCATTTCAGAAAAGTAAACAAGGTTTATTTCCCTGCTACAAGTTTTCATTCTTCTTTCTTTCTCCTTCTTTTTAAAAAAATCTGGAATAGTACATTTTTTTTTTTTGCTAACCTTTGTACAAACACTTCTGTAAAAATGTACAATAATAATAAAAAAAAAAAGAACACAAAATATGTTGCCTGTCAAATGTCTGTCTTTTTTTTTTCTTCTTCTTCTTCTTAGGGTGATGTGGGGTAGCATGTAGCAGTGTTACATAATGCCCAGAGGCAGGTGCAACAAGGTGCTATGCAAATTGTGTGTGCGCGAAAGTAAAAGAGAGAGGTGCTTGTGGGACTCCACCTGCCTCTGGGCAATTGCACAATAGCGTTCACCATAGCCTGCAGCTCTAGACCAACAGTGTCTGCACCTCACAGCAGTTTGTGTCATCTGAGCAAAGCATGCACGCTACGGATTTACAAGGAAATTAGAACTACGCTGAATGCGTTAGTGACAATACTGTGGCTACCGTGTCAAGAAGATTTACGCCTTTTCTTTAGTAAATCATTTCACCTGGATGCTGTAGATTACTGTAGTGTGTAATGTAATGCTATTATCTGCATCTGCTTGGTGCTCAAAATATTTGTAGAGTCAAGTCCATAAGTATTTGGACATTGACACAATTTTCATAACGCTGCTTCTGTACAGCACCACAATTGTTTTGAAATGGAGCAATCACGATTTGATTGAAGTGTAGAATTTCAGCTTTAATTCAAGGGGTTTAACAAAAAATATTGCATTAACTGTATAGGAATTACAGCCAAATTCCTCAGTTTTTTTTTTTTTAGGGTCCTTCTATTTTCACAGGCTCAAAAGTAATCTGACAATTGACTGATAAGCAGTTTCATGGCCTGGTGTGGCCTGTCTTTTTGTTATTTCATGACAAATTAAGGAGATAAAAAAAATCTGGAGTTGATTCCAGGTGTTGAATTTGCATTTGCATTTCATGGGAAGTCTCAATATGCAGTCCAAGGAGGTGTCGATGCAAGTAAAAAAACAAAACAGACCTATCAGAGAGACAGCAGAAAGTTTGAGTGGCCTAATGAACAATTTGGTACATTCTTAAAAACAAGGAATGCACTGGCGAGCTCAGCAACACCAAAAGCCTGGGAAGATAACTAAAGTGGATGAATGCAGAATTCTTTCTTTGCTGAAGAAAAACCCCTTCACAACATCTAGCGAAGTCAAGAACACTCTGGAGGAGGTAGGTGTATCATTGTCAAAGTCTGCAATCAAGAGACGCATTCATGAATGTAAATACAGACGGTTTACCTCAAGATGCAAACTACTGGTAACACTCAAGATCAGAAGGGCCAGATTAGACTTTGCTAGAAAACATCTAAGTAAAGCCTGCCTGTTTCTGGAGCAAGATTCTTTGGACAGATGAACCCGAGATTAACTTGTACCAGAATGATGGGAAGAGAAAAGTATGGAGAAGGAAAGGAACAGCTCATGATCCAAAGCATACAGCATCATCTGTCAAACATGGTGGAGGCAGTGTTATGGCATGGGCATGTATGGCTGCCAGTGGAACGGGCTCACTGGTGTTTATTGATGATGTGACTGCTGATGGAAGTAGCAAGATGAATTTTGAAGTGTATAGAGCTATACTTTCTGCTCAGATTCAGTTAAATGCTGCAAAACTGATATATATATATATACATAGTGTGTGTGTGTGCATGCATGTGCATGTGCATGTGAACCCTCCCACTATGACCCTGGAAACCCTGCAAAAAAAAAAAAAAAAAACAACCTCAGGGCTGCTAGGTATAAGAAGGGTATAAGATTTTTTTTTCATTCACAATATATAACAACAAAACGCAATTTGCAACATAAATTTAACATAAATTTATTCAACTCCTGATCTTGTACATTTCCTCATCTTTATATAACCCAGGTTCTGAGTTTGGTACGTTCCAGAAAGATCAGAAACATTCAAGTGAATCTACAAGTTGCAACGAATGTACAAGTTAATATATTTTTAAAATTAATAAATTTTTTTCAAATTATTTTTTTCTGGATGTCTTGGTTAAAATGCTACACAAACATTTATTTGCATTCAGTGGCACTTTCGGTTAACTTAATTGACACATGATTTATTATATTAATATACTAATTTACATATGAATGAACATGACCATGAAAAGTCTTCTAGAAACATGCACATGAAAATTCTACTTTGTGAATTCTCTGATTAAAGCTGTGTAGGAACCTATAATGATAATGTGCGTCAAAATGGCCTGGATGCTTACAGAGGTAGCCTCCAGATGGACTGTCAGAGATGTTGAGATTCCCTCTGAGTAGTCTGAGAACGTGAGGAGGGTTTGAGAAGAAGTTTCTGAGAAGAATTTATTCTTTAAAAAAAACAAAAAAAACAAATCAGTTTGAAATGTAGTGATAAAATGAACAGTGGTTATATTTAATGGTGGGAAATTTCATCTTAAGTGTGAATTTAAAATAATTAGGCCTTATTGCTGTATCAATAATAATAATAATAATAATAATAATGATAATAATAATGACTACAAAGCTGCGTTAAAATGTTTAATAAACTTTCTTTTCACTTGTTTGGAAAATCATTTCTTCTTTTTGACCTTACAGCAATACCTGCAAGGGGCGCTCTAGATCGCTACACACACACACACACACGCTCCTCAAGAGACTGCAGTGGGCTGAGTGTCTGCTCCACTGCTTGACTCTGTGTGTGTGTGTGTGTTCATTATTCATGCCCTGAATAATGAGGGTTAGGTTTCCCCACTGGTCCACTCTAATCCCTACTGCGAGTGACACAGAATTATTCAGCATCATCTTAAAAATAAATCCATATCAGGTGTGTGTGTGTGTGTGTGTGTGTGTGTGTGTGTGTGCATTGGATATCGTCAAGTATATTTGGTTCATGGACAGACAAGGTAAAGTGCATGTCTAACAAAAAATAGCAATAAAACATAATGAACATTCTGCACATGATGCATCCAGACATGCAAAGTCAAACACCCCACACACCTCTCTGCACTGCTCCCACTCAGTCTGAGTTAAATCTGCTGATTATTTGGTCCTGAAAACAACTAAGCAGCCATGGGTTAAACTGTAATGAAAATATTAAATATAATCCAATGTACACATTATATGTGTCCCTTATACATTATTAATGATAATACTAAATATCATACATTACTCAAACAGGTTAAGTATCAAGTCGTTCATGATTTTAAAAGAATTGTTGCTTTTTTTTCTACCTAGACTACCTGTACATTTTAAATATGAAACAATCAATAAAAAAAAAAAAAAAAACATTCTTGGAAATGAATAGCATTTAGCATGAACGAGGGAAGTTTGAGAGATGCTTTCTTTATTTTTCTTTATGTGCACTTTTTTCTGTTAACCATTTCCTGAGCACTAAACCACTGCCTGTGTAGAGGGGCAGCCCCACAAGCACACACATACACACACACATGCAAATGCTTTCTGTGCACACACATATATACATCTATACATCCAATAGCACTGCCATCGCATGTAAGGATTCAATAAAGAGTCCCATATTTCTAAAGGCACAAGGAATAATGAAGACACTTTAAAGGATGCAAGGCTGTTTTATAAATGCAGCATCTTTTGGGCTCCCCAACACCCATGAGCACACACATGTTAATTCCCTCAGAGGAAGAGTCACAGGGAAAGTGTTTAAATAGGTCAGTGCCTTCTCTTTTTTTTTCTCAGCCTGTTATTATTTATGGCACCTTCTTGTGCCCTGTACTTAACACTAAACTGAGTGAACTAGCCTTTTCTCTTTACTCTTCTGTTTAGTCCATATGGAGTTGGGCGTATGCCAACATGAAGGAGTACTGAAGTCAGATTGGGCTGCAGAAACCATTTTTTTTCAGTGGAGGGAAAATGCAAACTTGAGGAAGTGGACTGTTCACCCTGTACAACTGGGATAAAGTGGACTTTTCTCCACATGCTAATTTTTGGAAGAAGAACTCAAGATGCTTTCACACTTGACTTGTGCTATAAGCTACTGAATATTTAATTTTCTAAGTAACTTCATATTAGGTAATTGAGAATCTTGACCTGAACAGACTAACTGTACACCGGTTTTCGACAAGAGAGCAGAAAGATGTAGTCTGGTCTAAAAGCCAGCACCCCCAGCACTGACGAATGTGTTTAATTTCATAACCTCACTGTTTAATGTGCAAGATTTTTTTTAGTTTTATCGAAATTAGATGTTACAATTCCATCCATTTTCCTTACCACTTATCCTACACAGGGTCGCGGGGTAGCCTGAAGACTATCCCAGGCAGGGGACATCCTGGCCAGGGTGTCAACCCATCGCAGGGCGCAATCACACACACACAAAAACATTATGGACAATTTAGAGATGCCAATCAGCCTACAACACATGTCTTTGGACGGGGAGGAAACCCCGAAAACACAGGGAGAACATGCAAACTCCAGGCATACATGGTGGAGGCGGGACTCGAACCCCCAACCCCTGCGGCGTGAGGCAGACGTGCTAACCGTGAAGCCATCATGCCCCCCAGGTTACAATTTTTAAAAGCAATTAGTGCAAATATGATGGTTTCTGATCGCTAATAACTGCTCTCCAAAGACACATAGCTAGTTATGAAGCAGTGTGTAACAGTGTGGATTAAACCTCCTAATTATATCTTTTCTAATCAGGGAAAGGACAGAAAAACTATGGACTAAAAATGATGGCAGTGTTCATTTTGATATATTATGTGCAAATAGATTTTTCAAAGAAATTCAAATGTATTCGATACAACAGGTGTGCTTCCCATCACCATTGTCACAGTGTGTGGGACAAACACGAAGGAAATATCACGAACTGTCCTATCTGCTGCTTCTATCCCACTCATAAACAAAACATTCACAGCGCGAGCATGGGGCATTGTGATTCCTGCCCAAATGGGCCTCGTTTAACGCTTGTTGTAGTTCCCTTTTTTGCCACTAGGAGGATTACTAACTCTAGCACGCTAAATGGAGCAGTGAGCACTGCAACTTCAGTTGTGTTGCCCAGTAGTTACGCAACATACCAACAACTGAGCAACACAAATATGACAAATATGACCTTTATCTCTACACTAGGCTTAAAAGGCTAAACCACTAAAGGGCTCTTCTGTGTGTCTCTGTGAAGAAACCCTACAGTGAAGTGTTTCCCTTACAGAAATGGTTGCTAGTAGAACTCCTTTATGAATCTCAAAAATCTCCAAAGTAAGTTTTTTTTTTTATCCCTAGGAGTGTAAGTTAAAACTTTTTTCAACAACTGAAAGAAAAAGAGGGAAAAAATGGGTATTAGGATTGAGCAATACATTATATCATGAAGTCTTGACATAAATAGAATGATGTGATGGCAAGTATTACACAGCTGCATTCATGAAAAAAAAAAAATGATAATAATTCTTTACTGGCTTCATGTCATGTTTTCTCCAAATTCCAAACATGATAAACAGAAAAATTATAACCATTTCATTCAAACCAATAAAACACTGAACGTACAGTTCCTTTTGTGTAATTTGTACTTTGATTGGACAACATCTGCTTTATCTGTCTAGTTTTTCTTTAGTCTCCAAAGGCATTTTGAGGAAAAAAAAAAAAGGATAATAGAGTAAATAATCCTTCTCATTCGAGTTCATTGCACCCACGACTGTACTTCACATGTGTCTTCTCAATCAATGCTGATAACATGTTACGGATGTGTCAGGGAAGCAGGCTGAAAAATATCAGCCCAACTGATGATCACTCTGTGTGATCACCTGACATGACTGTCACTGCATGTCTGGACTAGAAGGAAATCAGCTCCAGCCTCAATTCTTCATACCAGCCTGTATGTTTTTCTTATGACCATTGGTGGTGCTGTTGCATCTGGTTCCACAAAAGTCCAAAATAATCCACTTTAAGACAATGAGATAAAAGCAATAATCTGATGGCGATGGCAAAAATGAAACAATATTCATGTCTTTTCATCTTTCAAAGACAAGGGCAGGCTCCGCCTTCATGTTGTTCTCTACAAAGTTTATTCACACTTGGACTAAATAACATTCTGGTCTGGGTTAACAGAATTTATTACACAATCCTTTTAAAATCATTGACTGTTATATCTTTAAACCAACTTGAACAATCCAAATCCTGACCTATGCTTGCAGTGCATTATGGGAAAATAGACTACACTTGAAAAGAGCACTTAAAAATCCGTCTTGTTAGAAAGGTTTCTCTGGTTATAATTTGGGTCATGTTAATTTAAAAAAAAAAAAAAAAACCCTAGACACAAATTGTAGTGATCGGGACAGAGGCTTTATACCGTTAGACCCAAACAGGAAGAAGAGGTGGTGGCTTGGTGGTGAACTGCTCCTTTAACACCTTTAAAAGCCAAACTTTCCTATCAAGCAAGTCTGCATGATGCATTTCCTTCTGCACATTATCAAACAATACTGTTCTTATTGAAATAATTACAGTTGTTTCTTCAGGTTTTTTTTTTTTGTATTACAGTTTTCCTTAAATCAGTAAATCAGAGTAAAGAACATGTAAAAAGGGCAAAAAGTTAGTGGGAGAATGGTAGACCATAGTCACATGAAGATCAAGGACATTATGTCCCTTGATAAACATATTTGTTCACACATTTGTTCTCACTTGGGCAAAATAACATTCTGGTCATGATGCATCCTGATATGCAAAGTGAAACACCCCACACAAACACACACACACACACACCACACACACTCCACTGCTCCCACTCTTGTCTGTCTAGAATCTGGTGCTTAAAATGTCATGAAAACAAAACACTAATGAGTTAGTTAAACCGAAAATCTAATTATATCCTCTGGTAAAAGTTGATGTACAGCTTCAGATTCTTCACTAAAGTTAAAAAAGTTAAAGTAAAGTACAAAAGGACGCTTAAATTTATTTAAAGTGTGAAAGTATAAGTACAAGATTCACAAAAGAGAAAAATGTCTGCTTGAAAATCACACACTGATTTTAGTTACTGATGGCAATTTAGTGCCTCTTTCACCAAAGAACCAAGGAACATGGGGAAGCATTAGCTAAGGCTAACGAAGAACGTCTTGACTCCTAACCTCTCAAATGTTAGCTAGCATGATAGTACCAACTAGTTCAATGCTAACCGCTAGCACAACACACAACACAAAGTGTGTGTAGAAACAGATTGATTACAGTGATGGGTATGAAGTCTCAGTCTTGCTGTCACATCTATCTTACATCAACTCCATATTGCTGTCTAATGCTGATCTTTAGGTATTTTGATCCATTTTTAAAGTAGAGATTCATAAAAAAAAACAGACTTAAGTACAGTTCGAAAGGAATTGGACTTTGTTACGTCCCACGTCTACCTGTATTCTGCTAATTCAGTATACCTTATGCTTACATAGCAGAAATTCTGCTTTCCTTCATTTGGGTTTTAGTGCAGGGAAAGCACAAAAAATTCAGCACTTCAAAACCACAATTTGACATCTGTGACCTAAATCACAACGTAAACATGTGCGTGGGTGTGTGTAGACATTATGTACTTACAGAGACAACCTCTTTGCACGTTATAGAAGACAATGCAAGTGATAAGACTTTCAAAGTTTCGAAGCTAACATTGTTTTCATGTGCTTTTGTTATTGCATGTTTTATTGTCTGCAACCATGTCCCTGCTCTCTCTCTCTCTCTCTCTCTGTGTGTGTATGTGTGTTTATGTGTGTGTATGCACTCATAATGTATGGCTCAGTGAGTTTTTTCAAGCAGTATTGGAATCCCCGCTCTCCTCAGGGATGCAGGATGAGCAACTGGTGTGGAATGGCAGAAGAAATGTGTGTGTGTGTGTGTGTGTGCCAACAGAGAGCGCCTGGTTTTAATGGATCATATGGTTGATAAAGCATGGAATAGAGCGCCAGCCATCATCGATCCTACACTCAGGCCAGTACTTCTGTGCTCCTTAGGGTATACCGACACACACACACACACACACACACACACACACACACATAGATGTACTATTCTTTCCATTTAATGTAGCTAATTACTGCTATGCTACACCTAAATCTAACTCTAACCTTAACCCCAGTAACAAGCTTTTGCCTGTTTTAAATTTTAAATAAAAGCTGCAGGTTTTGTAACAAAAAGCAGTTTTCCTCTGGGGGACCAGTCAAATGTCACCACAAGGCCAAAACCTTTAGATGTTTCTATCATTGTGGCTTCATTTGATCACCACCAAGATATAAAAACCTACACATTCTCTCTCTCTCTCTCTCTCATTCCTTATTACCTTCATAACAAATAAAGAAACATAAATCCAAAATAATCTGAATAGAACAAAGTGTTAGTGTAAAGCTGAACATGCATTTAGTAGTAAATAGTCCATAGTTTCAGTTTTTATTTGCTTAAAGGAGCAGTTAGTAATGTTTAGAGCTCTCTGCTACAAGCTTGTTTCAACAAGCACTGTTAAAACATATTGTTTAGTGCAGAGCTGAGCATATAGGCTGAGGTGAAGCCTATTTTGGGCCAGAAAAAAAAAAAGTGTGTGTGTGTGGGGGATGAAGGAATCAGCAGGAACCAATCAGAGGTGGGGAGAGTAGCCAAAAACCTTACTCAAATAAAAGTACTAAAACATTTACCAAAATATAATGACTTAAGTAAGAGTAAATGTGTAAGCTGGGTGACATGGCTGTCTTAGCATTTAGAATGATCATGGATCAGGGCTATCAAATTTAAAAAAAATATATATATATAAAATAAATAAAAAATTTAATTACCTAAACATGCTTTTACTATTAATTAACCAGATAGAAGCAACAGTTCTGCTATAGGAGTCATTCATATCACATAAACTATGGAAGGTACAAATTCTCACTTTCTTTATCCAAGGAAATCACAAGGAGGCAATAATCATAATTCTATCACAAACTACTGATTATGATTTCTTTTTTCGTGCAGAAATGTTCTTTTTTAATTGTGTATGCCCCACAGATTGGTCAAATCCTGGCTTCATATTCACTATATATGCTCACTACTGTGTGTAAAATAATAGTAACATTCAAGAACCTGCAGAATGCAATACTGTTTATACCCAATGCCACTTGAGAGTTAGTCACAGAAACAAAATGTCTTTTACAAATGTGATACTGCATGTGATAGACTGGCGTCACACACCCAGTGCTCCCGGGATAGGATTTACTGTGACACTGACGAGAATAAACCGGTTATTGACAGTGAGTGAGAAATGTAGTTTCAGTATATCGATTAAAACTGCTATTACAAATACAGCTTATTTTAAATTGAATGCGAATGAAATGGGGTAGATGTGGTACTTTACTACCACCAGGTGAACAAATTCAGCGTTTCTCTGCAGTTTCTTTGAAATGATGTACTGTATATAAATTTCTATATAAAAACACTGTGAAAAATCTAAAACTCCACCTTTAATAATGACATGACGTATATTAAACTGAAGAATAGTAGTTTGCCTGTCCAGAGGAATTACAACAGTGAGTGAACAGCCTGCACTTTGAGGCCAGAGTGAGTTGGAGAGGTGAGGATATGGTATCACCAGCTCTTAATTTGAGTGCTGGCAAGTTGTCAAAGTGCACTTGGCACAGCACAGGCTCTGGCTGAGAGGGTAAAATAAGCTCTCACAAACCCCTTTCCACCCGCCTTCTCTCTCTCTGTCTCTCTCTCCCTCCTTCTTCAGGAATAGCCACTAGCAGTGCGCTGAGGAGGCAGGAGCGCCAGCTCTGATGATGCGCCACATGTGACTGCTGCTGGAATGTGGCACAGGGGCACAAGCACGCGTGTGTATGTGTGACCAGCCGCAGTATGCACTACGTGAGTGTGACGTGAGGGCCACGAGGAGACCCCGAGCAGGACAGTGTGAGCCTCCCACCCTCTAATGCTATTACTGGCTGTGCTTTCTAATATTAACCTCCCATCCCTGACATGCCATGGTGTGTGAGGGTGTATGTGTGCTTGTTATTTTTAGGGTGCTTTTTCCACTATGCATTAGGACACACTGTCAGGAGGACAGATTCAGGACAGGGCCTGTGTTATGAAAGAGGGACATGAGCTATCTAATATATAACCCGCACATGATTGTAATAATATCACACTCTTTTTAGCACGTGTATATGTGATGAACCTGGCTTCTTGACTCAGATTAGATCAGAGCAGGTGAGCTCTTAGTTCTTATTCACAGTCAGCTGATTTTTAAAACCAGAATATGAGAACGCAGAACCTTTAAAATAAAATATAGGCAAAATAAAATATTGTATAAAATTTGCAAGGAATACCAAAGTAGTTACTGATACAATCACAAAGTTGACTATTTTCCTATAACAGCATGTGCTAAAGTGTTTTTTATTTTCTTGTACCACGGCGATTACAATTTTTAGTTTATTAATGAACAACACATGCTTTTTTAACCAGTTCTTTCCACATTTAATGTTGTACAACATCATGACAGCGAGACAAGTTAGCGCCTGTCATGATATATCACTTATGTGTCGTCCCTTCACCTTCACTAGAGACTCCTTCCATAAATATTACATAAACATGCCCATACAGAAAACATCACCATTATACATTTTCCTTTGTTAAAAAAAAAAAACACACGTTTTTAAAATCTGTTTATTATTAGACTTAGATTAACTGGAATCTTCTGGGTCACACTGGATCAAGTTTCCCTTAAATGCTAAAAAAAAAAATGCTTCTGAATATTGACACATAAACATAACATTCCATATAATACTACAACTACAAATATATTCAGGATTTTTTTTTGTTGTTGTTGTTGTAAATTTAGACTCAAAGGAACAAAAGCTATGTCAACGTATAAATGTCCAAGTCCTACAAATAGTTAAACATGAGGGATGAACCTTTTTATTTCCTTCACATTGCACCTAAGAGTCTTGTGCAGCATGTACACTGTAATACAATAACTCTATTTATGTCCCTCTCTCTCTCTCTGTCTCTCTCTCTGTTTGTTTCCTTCCTTTCTTTCACTACTAAAATATTTTTCTTTCATTCCAGTACCCAGTAGTGCCCTCTTTGATTAGTTTTATTGTGTAGCACAAACTACAGAACTAATCAGATGATATTCATTTTTCTTTTTATGAAAATAGTGCATAAGAGTCTGATATTGTACTATAAGAGGAAAAAGGATTCAGGACTGATGGAGTGTTAGCTTTTTTACGCTGCTAAACAAGCAAGATATTTATTTGTTCTCCGATATAATGGGAACCTAGCGAAGGCTAGATTTGTCCTCGTTTGGGGAATCTGTTGAGAAGATGTCGCTACAGAACTCATGATTGGTGACTATAATGGAAGGCATTTGTGCGTTTCTGCAAATTTTTGTATTTCAAACATATCGGGTCAGCATGAGTGATTCGAGCCCTCGGCTCGCAAGATCCGTGTCTTTTTATACTCCGGTGTGGGTTTTAGCTGGCATGCTGATGACATGGTGAATAAAATTAGACAAAATACACTGGGAACACAGATTGGGGGAAAACATTACTAAGGGTTATGTTCTCTACACTATAGTTTATCTAGCTGTCTAGGGTTAGCAGGCTAGCTGCGTCTATCAGAGATGTGACCCTGAACTACGAACAGCGTGAGTATTTATGTGCAGGTGGGTTTTATGTGTTAATACTTTGAAGGAGATGTTCATAGTAATGTTAGATTCTTTATTTCTAGACCATTTCTAAAATGTATAGTCTAATAGTATTTCTAGAAGAACCTGTGCGCAAAACCTGAACACTTTTTGAACATTTTTTTTTTTGTGTACATATCTTAAACTTTGGTATTAATGTAACTGTACATACTAATATCTACACAGATACAGTATTTATTCTTTATATGTGTTTATTACGGCATACTTACTCTTTATATTACTGCAGCCTGTGTTGATATCTGTGAGAAAAAAAAGAAAAGAATGAAGGAAAAAAGAAATGATTGCATATCTTGTACTCGGTAAATAAAAGTTTCTATTTCTGATCCCGAAAACAAATATTTCCAAGGTGACAGCCCTTAGCTCTTGGGCCCAATATAATATGCTCAGAAAGATGTACAATTATGTTACTAATACATAGTGTTCACGTTGTCTAATGTATGTTGTAGGTTTATTTATAATGAAATAATTAATGCTAGTTACAAGATTAAATTACTAATTATTGTCCAGAACAGCGTTAACACAATGTAACGTGATTTTATGTTATGATATCAAATAATCTTTTGAAATTCTGAGGACACACTCAGCATGCATGTGTGTGTGTGTGTGTGTGTGTGTGCGTTTTTTATCAATGATTTGAGATGGATTGTTATTAATTGCTTTATTATTCAGACTTTCTATATTACTGTTATTATTGCAAGTTTTGATTTGCAGTTTGACTGATTTCTTCATGACTAGTGTTTCTAACTTTCCTGACTACAAGCCTATAATCCAATCTATGTGTTTTAGTCATGGTTCTCTCTGTTTCTTATTTTTTTTAAAAAATTTTTTTACATTTGTTTCTGCCTACTTGGGTAAAAAATAATCTGCCAATTGAAAATGTATAAATACTGGCCACCAGGTTGGCTTAGTGGTGTCCTAGCACCTCTGGGGTTGGGGGTTCAAATCCCGCCTCTGCCCTGTGTGTGTGGAGTTTGAATGTTCTCCCCATGCTTCGGGGGTTTCCTCCCACAGTCCCGAGACACACTTTGTAGGCTGATTGGCGTATCCATACATTGTCTGTAGTGTGTGAATGTTTGTGCGATTTTGCCCTGCGATGGGTTGGCAACCCGTCCAGGTTGTCCCCCACCTTGTGCCCCGAGTCCCCTGGGATAGACTCCAGGCTATTTTTTTCCCCACACATATTCCACAAATAAATCAATATTAAATATTAAATATTTCAAATTAGGATGCATCAATGACTTAATGTTTTTTTTATTTTTTATATTGAGACTATGACGGATACCAAAATGAGTAATGTACATAGTGTTAAGTAATGGAGGTCTCATGGAACATTTTATTTATCTCTGTTTATGTTTGTTGCTGCCAAGTGCTGCTATTAATGACCTCCTCGTGCTGAGTTTTATATTTAAGGTGTTATGCTGGCTAAAGAGAATGTTTAATAGAGAGTGTGACGGCAGCGAACAGAGCGCACAGAGCAGTATGAGCAAGTGTGGTCATTGAAACTGTGTGCAAGGTGCCATGAATTGAACTTTGACTTGTGAGTAAAGTGTAGACCTGAAGTGCATGTGCCTCAGAGCTCAGTGCTCGCTGAAGTGAGCTGAAGTTCTCTCTCTCTCTCTATCTCTCATGTGCAACGGTTTCTCTATGCACAATGTGCACACAATTCACAACATCTTGCACTCATTTTTAACAACCATGCTCACTGATTAGTGTGACAACGTACACTACTGGCTTACATCACATAGTATTATGTGGCATCAGATGTTCATATCAGAGCATGTTTTACAAGTATGAATTTGAGTAATTGAGCATGGCATTGTTACTAGTATCGGTATCGATGCATCCCTATGCCAAATATTTACATATATGGTATGTTTCATATGTATATATGTATATTTAATACAGTACCTTGCATAAGTGTTCACCCCCTTGAACTATACACCTGATCACTTGCCAGACAGGAAATAATGATTTGGCACAATGGTGACAAACAAACTGTTGCATTAGGACTATATTTACAACAAGAAGCACAGATTCAGAAGACATGTTAGCTCCTTTAACCTGCTTGAAATCAAACCAAAATAATCATGGGCTGACTAAACCTGTATTTTACTTAAGTCACACACAGCACTGTACGGTTTTCTTTTCGAAAGGTAACCTGTAATTTTTCAAAACAGCTCACTTGAGAATGCTATTTCCTCATGCAATATAACATATTTAGCCTCCAACATGTGCTAAGGCACTTGAAGCCTTAAATGTTTAAAAAGTAACAGACCAATAATTACAGTATAAATATATATAAAAATTCAGATGATTATTAGCTTTCTATTATCATAAGTGAAAAGTCACACTTTCTCTTGACACAAATATGGTGATATGGTGTTGGGCAACCATGACCCACTAGAACAGTATAGATTCTACATGTCTCTGGAACTGTACTGGAGTGATGAAGACCATTCTTTCAGAGTTATTAATTAGTGTTTTGCAGACTATCTACCATGGTACTCCAAAAGGCTGTATAAGATGCAACATGTAAACTTACAGTACATGAGCATGCATATACACATAATTAGATTCATGCACATCAATCTCTGTCCAGAAGACAGACTCTCCTTTGGCAGAAGACTTTACTGACTGTTTCAAAGCTCTGAAGTGTATCGGCACCTTCTAACCAATCAGATTTGAGAATTCAACAGCACTGTTGTATAAAAAGCAATATATAATTTGATAACTGTAATATTCAATATTTTAGCATCTCTCTTTCAAAACTGGCTATTATGTTCCTGTAGGTCGATATGGTCCAATGTGGGAGCAGGAACAGTAACAATATTAATATTGCAAGCTGGAAGAATGGTATGAGCTGTTGGTGGATATAAGATGGACAAGAGAGTGGAAGCATGGAAGCAAAGCCAACAACACTAAGGCTTGCATTCACAAACGCCAAGAAAACACGGACGGTGTCAAAGAAAAGGCTGTGGTTTAAGTAGCTAACCTCACTGCCAGGAAAGACACCAAAAGAAAAACAAAAACTACACCAGGCTAAACTATCCAAGACATACAGGGGGTGGCACCCATCCTCAAATCTAGTCTAATGCAGGAGTTCTTAACCCTTTTCCCAGTGTGACCCTTTTTTGGGGTTAAAAATAATCTCACAACCCCCACCATCTTGTAAGGAGACTCGGTATGTTATCCCGGATAGCCATCATACTTTGCTGGGGTACAACAGCTGATCATGTTCAGCTGTTAATCGACATTTGCGTATCTTCTATTTCCTGGAGGTGGTGCCGTTCGGCAGACCTTGCATACGCCTATCAAAATTATTCTGTTTATCTTGTTTATCTTTTTTAACACCACTCTCACGACCACCTCAGGACCCCCAGGTTAAGAACCCTGATCTAATGTATCGTTTTAATACTACCTACATGATGTGTAGCTGTGCACACAGTCTTACCTGTTCTCACTCCAAGGGACTGAGCATTAAACAGAGATGAACTAGCACACAATGGACAACCCACAAACAAACAAACAAACAATGAGCTAACCTACACCTGACAGCAGAGGGAAGGAGTAAATGTTACAGGACATATCAAAGTAGTTTAACAAGAGCAAACACTAGCACAAACAAACCAACAAGCAAGCCAATGTGCAGCATTTAAATCCACAGCTCCGGCCCTTGGGTTGGGTCTCTGTGTTCCAGTTGTTCAGATCATGTCTGCTCTGCCTTCTGAGTGATCAGTCCATGTCAAACTGTCAAATTGTCGCCTTGATCCATATGTAAGAAGGAGTGCCAGGGAGCAAAGCGAAAACACTGTTTTCATTATGTTTTGCTAGCTAATTGCGTATGTTGACTCTGTGTCAGAGCATACCACGACATGCCCAACCGCTTTCCAATATGCACACACAGAGAAAAGACTTGGAAAACTGTAGACTGCCACTGTACACTACACTGTACCATGTGTGTGTGTGTGTGTTTGAGAGGAGTAGTATGTGTGTTTTGCTTGTCTCAGGTTATTTGATGTTCCATGTGGAAATTTGGCCGTCACACTGAGTTCATCTGCACACGTGGCTAGAATGTGTATCCTGATGCCGGGGTCTCCCTGCTAATAAAATATGTATTACACACAGAATAACATCCCAGCAGTGCAGTGGTACAACACACACACACACACACATTCAGACTCTACAAACCCCTCCAACTGATTGGTAGCAGTGACAATATGACAGACAAGATAAAGAAACGGAGCATTCTCCGTGCTGGTAAAATTAAACCAAATACTCCATGAGTGTGTGTGTGTGTGTGTGTGTGTGTGTGTAAGGATGTCTGTATTTGTGTATATACAGTATGTATTTGCTCCTTGTAATTAGATGTGCATAGGCAAATAAGGCAAATAAGTTGGAATAGTCCACCAGTCATGCTCTCATCATTAAAGGAGCATTCCACCCATAATGACTGATGTTGCTAATAATTAATGAACTTTTTCATATGGATGGTCTCACATGGATATGCTAAAGATTTGCACTTCCCCAGAATAGTTTATGTCTAAGTCTCACCCTTGTTTCAGTGGATAATCTCTTCTGGATACTGCAGATTTGTACCTAACTGCTGCTGTAATCATAAAGACGGTCCTGTGCTTATCCCAGGACTCTTATCCACAATGTGCCCATACTGATAATCCTTTCAATAGATTTAGTATTGTATTGTATTGACTTTTGTACAAATGCATGCTGTAATGATTTATAATCCCACTATCCAGTGTCACCCAGAAGTGGATAGGCTCCCTTTTGAGTCCTCTCAGGATTTTTTGCTCACGTCGCCTCAGGAATTCACCTCTTGTAATAATAAGTTTAAGCTCTGGTTAAAGACATTTCCTCTAAATGTTAGAATGCACTTTTATAGATAATTATCTCCCAAGAGTCCTTTCTGTTGGAGGGGATCTGTGTTTATTACCTATAATGCACATAGCATATAGAATTTTTAAAATCAAGAAGATTTTTTGAGAAGAAGTCTGTTTTGCTAGCCAGGCTTCGAGATTTCTCTAGAGAGTCTGGTACTTTTTGTCATTAAACATCATCAAGAATCATCTGCTTTCACTGGTGGAGGCAGTTTGATTGACATTACAAATAACAAAAAGCTAGTTGAGTCACGGTTTTCAATACTGGTGAATGGAAATGCAGACAGAGCCAATCGGATTGCAACCTTTAAGATTCTGAAGCTCGTGGCCAGCAAAGTGTACAAAAACAGATCAGACAATCCATGAGCTGTAGCATCTGAGTCATGTCATGAACCCAGAGACAGCTGGATATAGTTGCAAGTAAAATCTTTAATAGCAATCCAAATAGGGGAAAAACTGGATGAAAAATGGAAGAACAAGAGGAAAATGGTCAAAGTTGCAACTTAAAATGAAATGACAAAAACTTGCAAATAGCTGAGTGAAAGTGTGCTGTTTAAGTGCATCGACTGATTAACAGGAAATGAGAAACAGGTGAGGTAGAGCTCAGGTGAGTTAGAGAATTGTAAAGTCCGGACTGGATCTGGAATGAGAGCTGTAGGCTGTGGTTCAGTGGTGAAGCTAGATGTAACAACTTACAAATAAATTGTAAAGTTAGCTGCGTTATTTATAACACTTGTAGCATCCTTTTGCCCTCTAATAGGATTAGTTGAGTGTGTTGATTTATCTAATTGTCTATCGGGTTAATAGCTAGCTGCTGAATACTTTTCAACAGTGTCAAGATGAGGGTTTTCTAGCAGCTTTTCCCCAAATTCTTTTAGTTTTGCTCACGACTGTTTTATATTAAATAGAATACTGATAATACATTTTAGATAAAAGAATCTAAAGAATTGCAGTCTCATACCAACTTGATGTAATACCTAGTAAGAGTCAGACAAGGAGGATTGTGAAAGAGTTTGTTAATTGTTAAGTACTAAACATTCTCTATTACTAGGCGGTCCAGACATTAGAAATCAGTGTTTCCTGTTGTGAGAAATCCCTGTGCTGGAGAGAACATTGTGTGTGTGTGTGTGTGTTTATACGTTTTATGCAATCTCACTCTCAGATCCACCCACAATGTATCACATCTCAGGAGTGTGCGTCTCTGCAACCACTTGGATATGTCATGATGTCGTCCCAGTTGTGATGACATCATCAAAGTATTGCACGCACAGAGTAGCGTCTGACATGACCCACATTACCACACACTCAACCTTCTGACCCAGACAGAACTAGACCATTGCGCATCAGGGATCAGAGGAATGCGGAGATTCTGCCAGAATTTCTTTTGTGTGTGTATATGTGTGTGAGTGTGTGTGTGTGTGAGTATGCGTGCATGCATGTGCGTTTTCCCAAGTCTCATTCTCCTTCCCAAACGACGCGAGAGTGTGACATCATGGCCGCGTTGGACACAAGCTCTGTCCACAGCATCTGGATCGGGTTCCCGCGAGACAAATGGGAAAAAAGGCAGTTGCCTTCACACACATACTTAAACACACACGCACACACACACACACAGGGGTAGACATATGGAGGCATATAAACACATAAAACCACGCGAAGACCAGAAGATCAGAAGTTACCGTAAGGGCTGCTGGTTTGACGTTTCCCAGCCCATGCATTTTCGCCTACATTTCATATGAATGCATCATCAAGGTCCACTCACACACACCAAAAACACACACGCCATGCACATCAAATAACGGCCTGTAAACCACAATCTGGAAAGTCTTCCACTCAACTACAGGAAATTGCAGAGGAATGACAAAGAAAGACGAAACCTGTTTTTAAAGGGAAAGAGTTTTTAATATAATCTGTATTTGGCGCTTCTGTGGAAGTTGTGGAAGTCCTGAACTGCAAGTTGTGAAAAAAAAAGTTTGTTATTTTGACGTACGATATCATTATTTCAACAAAGTATGTTGTTGTTTTAGCTTGATATCTTGTCGTTATCTCATTATTTTGACATTATTCTCAATCTCTGTGCTGTTTCCAAGACAGTTAGTAAGCCACAGGCTGTAGGGGAATTACTGTATACTGTAAATCTAATGGCTGGTAATTCACTTAAATGCGTTCAGGTATGGACAAAGTTTTGACGTTTAAATTGATGAAACTCCATAACAAGGCCAGAGCTGTCGTTTTAGTTTGAACTTGACGTACTTATTTGTGGACAGGAGTGGAAAATACATGAGTATTTCTACTTCTGTAATATATCTAACTATTATTTTTGGGGTATTTATACTTTTACGTGATACTCATTACAAATCTCAACAGTCTCTTCTTCTCTCATCCAGCCACAGACTGTATGCTATATGTCAATAAAATAGGCTCCAATAAAGCATAAATCAAGTTCATCAGAAGTTCAAAATCTATCAAGAATCATGCCACTTTGTCATCTGTGGTGACCTTTTCATGCTACACCATGTAGTTAACTCTACAGCTATCAGTCTACCTCTGAATATGGATAAGCCACGAGACTGCAGCGTCGAAGTTGAGGATGAGTGCTAAGTTCTCGCTAATGGTAAATATTGGTTATTTACAGGATGTTTTACTTCTGATTAGTTAATTAGCACACTACATGGAATTAGTCCTGCACATGACCAGCAAACTTACAAAGACTGAACAGTTCTGGAGAAGTAATAAAAGTACATTTTCACATGAAAACATTACCTGTTATATGACATTACTTTATTTCATCAATGAAAAATATTTGCTTTTTACTTATTTAACACTTAACATTCACTAAAGTACATTTTTGTCTGGATACTTCCACTTTTAATTAAGTATGTTTTTTGGAAGCTATACAGAATACATATAAAAATGTAAATATTTGTTATATTAGAATAGTTTATAAAAAAAATGTATACATGACAAATGTAAATTCTAAATGAGAAATTTTTAATAATCATGAAAAAAAAAATACATGACTGTATGCCTGAATTCCACTAACCACTAAACTAAAGTTTACTTATTTTCTAGGAAACGGCGTATAGAATAAGAATTTAAATATTAAAATAATGACATATTATTACATATATTAACTTGAAATGATGACAGTACTTCATGAATCTGCAATTCAGGGCTTCCATACATGTATGATAACCATGGACAACCATGGATAATTTCAACATGTGTCCATACATATACCTCAAGGTTTGATGTATTGTGCCTTCTGGGATGCTTTTCTGCTCACCATGGATGTAAAGAGTGGTTATTTGAGTTAGCTCGAACCAGGCTGGCCATTCTCCTCTGACCTCTCTCATCAACAGACATTTCCACCTGCAGAACTGCCGCTCAGTAGGTGTAATGAAATGCTGGAATGTTCCTTTAGGGGTATGATGCTAGCCAATTATGGTGAGCAATCTAGATGAGCCAGAAAGGTGAAAAATATTTCAACACCTATGAAGACTGCAGATAAATGAATCTGCATAAATATGAGTCCATTTAGCTTCGTGTTCCCTTGATTAGCTCATGATTAGTAGTGGCCTTGGGATTAATAATCATTTTTCCTATATTCCTATATTAACTTGGCCAAATATTACTGCAGGTTATATATTCATACACATTTCACATGTTAGTTTATCCATAAGCTATTAAAGAAAAGTTAGTGGTGATTAATGGGAAAATGTATAGAATGCATTTGTAAATGTATATATTATATTATATTATATTATATTATATTATATTATATTATATTATATTATATTATATTATATTATATTATATTATAAATAGAATTAAATCAAACTTCCACCATTTTGATGAAATTGTACATTAGCAAGTACCATTAGAATAGTTTATTATACTTGCCTTTTTCAGTAAATAATCATTTGGGTAATAATTTGAGCATATTCACTAGAACATGTTCTTGTGTGTGTGTGTGTGTGTGTGTGTTTGTGCCTTTTGGTGGCTGAATATTTTGATAAATATGATCTGATTAATATGATCTGACAGAAATAGCCTGAAAACAGAAGCATGTCTGGGGCATAAAGTGAGCAACAACAACAACAACACACACACACACACACACACAAAGACTTGACTGTCCCATGGAAGCAAATTCGAAACATGACAGAATATGGCTAATGAATGAGAGAGAAACTACACTGTCTACATCATAAAGCCACTTCTATTCAAATCAGACTACTCTATTCTCATCCAACACCAGTCCACACACACACACACACACAGAGAGAAAGAGAGAGAGAGAGAGAGAGAGAGAGAGAGAGAGAGAGAGAGGTCATGAGGTTTTCTCTGCAGGAAAGAGCATAATGGCAAAAAGTCAGTTTAGGGCATAAAGTAAGAAACACACAAATTCTAGCTCAAATCTCACATACACTAGAATATACATATCCAATATCTATCTATCTATCTATCTGTCTGTCTGTCTGTCTGTCTGTCTGTCTCTCTCTATACACACACACACACACACACACACATATATATATATATACATATAGGGATGGAAGATTCAGGTGTTCCACATCAGCCGTTATCCCTCTGGTTGTCTGAACCTGCCCCTCGTGATACAGACCCACACCCCAAATGCATTCGTAATGAATCTGAACAAGAGCGTATGTGTTAAACAACCTTTTCAATTGTGTAGTTCATGTTAATCTATGTGCCAAAACACGTGACACCTGCTACAGAGGCGCATCCTGTTACCTAATACATATTAGCTCTCTCTCTCTCTCTTTCTCTCTCTCTCTCTCACACACACACACTCACACACACACAAATATAACCTTGAGGGGACTGCATAAGTGTATATATATATCAATTTTTAAAAAAGTTAATTTCTTTTTGGATCTTGTTATGGCTCATTCTTATACAGTACTTATCCACATAATGACAGAAAAAGAGGAGCAAACAGACACACAGTGTGCTACACCCTGTCTCTGATTCATTACATTAATTTAACATCAGAAAATATTACACTACTCTCGCCCAGTTTGCCTTTGGTGTGTATAGAATTAAGGGATTAAAGTGAACAGCGTTTGTCCTTGTAATGTCATCTAGACTGGGTTTCTGTTACAAGGACAAATGATAAAAACCAGATCAAATGATTTTAATGTATCATATACCAATAAAGTAAATGCTAAAAAAAAAAGTACAGTTTAAAAAAAAAAAAAATTATTATAAGATTATATCATTCTTCACTATCAGAGACAGTAAGTGTCTGCTGAAAGCAGTGGAGATGATAAATTACAGAGGTCAGTACTTAACCACCCAAGTACAGGTGTAAAAAAAAAAAAAAGAAAAGAAAAATGGTGCGTGAACAGGATATTTGGATAGATTTCAATTTCAGATGGCTGTCTCTCAAACAGCTAATAAATAGATTTGTCTCAGTTTTGTCCTCATACATACCATTGTAACCATTGTTACCAAGTCAATAACATTTTGTTTTTACATTTTTGCTTACTCAATAAAAAAAAAAGTTCTTGGTAACCAGTTCATTCTTTTGGATCCCCTTTTTTTCTCATTCTGAATAAACACAAGTCACAAAGTCACAAGTCCAAGCGCATGGCAGCACCTCTCAGTCGAGTCACCAGTGCCAAAAATAGCCTCAGTCAAAAACAGCGGAGACACCCTATCACCTTACACCTGTGAAAAGAGGAAAAAAAGGTGGGAGGGAGGGACAAAGGGAGTAGAGTTAGCATGTCCTGTCGTTTAAGGGTTTCATTATGTGCTGAATGCGTCACTGCCAGGAGAACATGAGGAGAAAAGGGGAAAAAAAGAAAGGAAGAGTGTGAGGGAGTAGTTGGCAGGAAACTGTTACCAGAGGGGATTAGTGGGGTTCAACATATAAGTTGTTTGTGTGTGTGTTTGTGTGTGTGTGTGTGTGTGTGTGTGTGGAAAGTGAGAGTGAGTAACTCTGTATGGATTATGTAAAAAGGTGTTCTCTATGTCTCTAAGTTTCCTTTCCTCCCTTTCCTCTGTCTCCTTTCCCGTTCTTTCTCACTTTAATTCGGTTTTATAAAGCAGCTTTATAGTCATGGCCAGGGTTACATTTGGCAGGAAGGCATAGGAGCAGAGATCCAGCATCTTGGTTTATGTGAAGGGCTGAGCTCTGGTATTATAATCGTAATTATGCAGTTTTTAATACTATCTTTATGAAATCCATTTAAACTATTTGATGTTATAAATTACACTGACAAACCAGTCCTAGAGAAGCTACTCACTAGCTACAGTAATGTCCTCAACCCTTCTTTTCTATCGTCCTATGATCATTTGAGTCCCTGATGACTTTTTTGGCACTGCTTGTTTACAACTATGATTCGTTTCACATTGCCAATTTTCACATGCGTGAGTGTTTTAAAGCATTTGAAACTGCTACGTAAATTGCCTCCATAAAAGGATGCATCAGCCTTTAAGTTGCCGAAATAATCGTTCTTGTGTCTTTTTCCTGTTATAATTCTATCTGAAGTAACCAGAGGCCGTAAATGGACACAAATTCTTTACTCAGGTAAAAGTACACTTACTCATATAAATAAATCCTCTGGTAAAAGCTGATGTACAGCTTCAAATATTTTTCACCCAAGTTAAAGTGGAAAAGTATAAACTTCACTTTACATTTTCTTAAAGCATGAAAGTAAAAGTACAAGGAAGATTCATAGAAGGAAGGAAAGGACGTGTCCCTCAAATCACAAAAAGATTTGAGTTACTGATGTTAAATTAGTTCCCCTTTCAGCAAGGAATGTGGGAAAGCATTAGAACATAATCTCTCACATGTTAGCTAGCAAGATAAAGCTACCTTGTATAGCTAAAAGTATGTGGACATCTGACTTTCACATCCCATTCCAAAACCATGGGCAATAATATGGAGTCGGTCTGCCCTTTGCTGATATAAAGGCCTCCACTCTTCTGGGATGGGAAGGCTTTCCAGTAGATTTTGGAGCATGGCTGTGGGGATTTGTGCTCATTCAGCCACAAGAGCATTGATGAGGTTGGGCAATTCTGAATTCATTCCCAAAGGGGTTGAAGTCAGGGCTCTGTGCAGGCCACTCGAGTTCTTCCATTCCAACCTTCATGCACATCATGTCTTCATGGACCTTGCTTTGTGCCCTCTTGGGCCACTTAGTTCCAGTGTAGGGAAGTTGTAATGCTACAGCATACAAAGACATCCTATACAATTGTGGCAAAAGTTCAGCAAAGAGTCACATAAAGAGGTAATGGTCAGGTGTCCACATACTTTTGGTGAAATAGTGTAGCTGTCACAGTGCAAACTGTCATCATACATAAAAAGTGCACATAGCAGCAGATAGATGAAAGTGACTTTACAAATATTTCATTATAGAGACATGCATTGTGGTTGAGCACAGTGAGAAAAAAAGTAGAGATTGTTCTTTCTAATTATAGTAAGTAAAAGTCAAAAGTATTAGGTGACAGAAAAACTGGACTTAGAAAGGAAAGAACCAGACTTACGTACAATAATAAAGTAACTGTACTTTCCCACCTCTGGAAGTAATCCAAAGCCTTCTGTCACGTGCAGTAGGTGGCTAGAGAAAGAGCTAAGTAGCCAACTTTGCACATTGCATATCCAGATAAAATTCTAGCTAAATCAAACATGTATCTATACCGTATATACCCCTTGGTCAAGGTTATACCAAGATGCAATATTGCCAAAGCATTTAATCATTTAATAATTATTAAAATATTTAATAATTTAATAGTTAATATTTTCACATCCAAAATGTTATCTATAATAATATTTTAGTATAGATAATAATAATAAAATATTTTGAGGTAGGGTATTTTCCCCCCTAGAAATATATTTAAAATAAAAAGTAATCATAAAATAATAATAAAAATAGTAAAAGTAAAATGTAAGATGTATTTTAAACATAATAATAATAATAATAATAATAATAATAATAATAATAATAATAATAATAATAGGTTTATTTCCATATATCTCACATTTCAAACTAAATGCAGCTCAAAATGCAGAAAATAAAAATAGTAACAGGAAAAGGAAATATAGATATCACATTTCTTATCACATATCTCATCATCTCTAATATTAACAATATAACCATTATTATTAAAATAGGAGTGTGACCACGAGTAAAAATCACCTTTTTGTTTTAAAATGATTCTAAATGTATTCTTTGTGAGTTTGTTAGAGAAGACGAACCATATTGGAAAAAAAAATGTATTGGTTTTAGTGCTGTTCCACTTTTAGTCCAAATGTAATAGGTCACTTTGACACCAACAGGATATAATAGTAAAACAAAAGGACTTTGACATTAAAAAAACAGTTGTGTGTAGTCTGGCAGCTCTGGCACAGGCTCTTCTTTGTGCTTTCCCTCCTCATGTATCACATGGCTTGAACCACTTCCTCATCCCGTGACATCATCACAAATGGCCCAATGCCCCTGATGCTGTCACTGATGCTGTCTCCTTGCCAGGCCTCTCTCCCTTTTTCTCTTCCTCTTTTTTTTCCACTCCCCCATTCCGGTGGGTCTGCACGTCTGCTCTTGCGCGGGACACACACACGCGGTGAGTGTGTGACGCAGCCGGGCTTGGTCAGGCTCCCATGGCCTGGTTCTCAGAGGCAGCGCTGACTGGACCCTTTGTCTCCACACTGGAGTTAAAAATAAAAGCTGAGGGAAGAGCCTGCGCCAGTATTAGTGATACGTTACACTGCTGTCTAGGGATTATGGACCCCTTTTTTACACAAACACTAATGCATATGGATACACACTCACACACACACGCACACACACACGAACAACACACATGCACATACTCTCCTCTCTGAGGAGCTGGAACCATGAACCCAAAATGAACTCAGATGGGAAAAAACTTCTCAGTGTGCCGGCCCACAATGCTCTCTGGCTGAGACCCAGGCTGCATGTTCCACAAAACCACCACGTCTTGATGGAATACTTGTGTCATACATGTGGAAAGTCCTGTTCTCCTCAATAGAGTGAGTGTGATTATATTCGGTTTAAGATCTATCAGATTGTGTGCGTTGTGCTGCACAGCTCAGGTATTCCAATTTGAGAATCTTTGTGCATCAGTTGAACTATCTGTTGTGATAAATTTCACTGACAGCTAGACAGCTACATGCTAACTACAGCAACACCCTCAACCTTCCCTTCTTAACATTCCATCACATTTCAAGTCCTTGGCTTTTTTTTGCCCCTACATGCTTATAGTTATGGGTCCTCTTGTCCACTGTATTTCTGCAACTATGTAATCACCACAGAGCTAACTTAGTGAAATGTCTTCATACTTTAGGCCTATTTTATACATGTAGAGCTTTAGTAAATGAAATGAAAACACGAAAGAAGTAGGACTCCGCCACCTCTTAAATATATCATATCCCTGTACACACCTATGTGTTACATGCATGTATGTGCCTCTACTACCACCAGAGCATGGTACATGCTATACATTCAAAGCACTCTCTCTCTCTCTCTCTCTGTCCCTCTCTCTCTCACACACACACACACATGCACAAGGAATACAGTTACAGAAGTGACACTGACATGCTATTCATCTACCAATATATAAGGATTCTTCGGCTTGTCGCTCTTGGAGAACCCTAACCCCTTCTATATAAAACCCTCTCAGAGATGCCTTCCATTTCAGAAAAAGTTCAAAGTAGAACCATATTCGAAAGTTCCCCATCTGTGAGCTCATGCATGCAGAAGAGAGCAGATAACGCTTTCCTCCGAGTGTTTTCAGCTTCCCTGTGACATAGCAAGAGCAGCAAAGATCATAAAGTTCTAATTTGAAAACACTGTTTTGGGGGAAGCACGCACCATCTAGCCAGCACCATCCCCAGTTGGTAGCTGGAGGGTGACCAAATTGGGAGAGAATGGGGTCAAAAGAAGTGTTAGCTATCCAAATAACCCTTGAGGAACCTCTACTGCAAAGAGTGTGGTTTGATTTACTCTAGTACAGCAGTATTCTTGAATACCTCAGTGTCACTGCTGGTTTGAGAAGGTTACAGGTCAAGTAGAGCTTTAGTGTCTAACTGTACACGAACAAGGTAGGTGTGTCTAATAAAGTGGAACTCAAATAATATCTGGTCAGTAGTCCTATGGTGGTCCATTTCCAGCAAAGGATGAGGTAAAGGGGGTTGATGAATTGTGCATAGTGAAGGATAAATTACAGTCAATAATTGCTTACCTACAAAGAGCACCTACTGTACATTTCATGAAAAGCGAACCAATTGTATAGTTTTCCGATTGACCACAGACAAATTTCTTCCATTGTAAACTTCTCCCCGGTATTCCAGGCCCTTCCTCGGCTCTACTCCAAAGGAACAAGTCTCCAAAACATCATCGTCATCACTGAAACACACACCTTTCCCAATCCGCACATCACCTCCTGCACCTGGACTGCTGCATTCCCCGAATTTCTTTCACGTTCAACACTGTTCCAAGTCTGTCCTTCTTCATTACTACCGCATTAGTTGTGCTGATCACGTGAGCCCAGAAAGAATTGGGAAGTTTGAACGATGGATTCCAAAGGCATTGCAACAGGAATTCCCTCCGTGCTAAGCCAACGGGTGCATCCCACACACACACGCACAAACACTTAGAGATCCTCTACTGGCCTTCTGAGCCAAGCAGGCCTAGTATGGTATGAAGAGTGAGCCACTACATACACTCAGACACAAGGATAGTGATTTGCAGCCAGATACACATCTGTCTGATCTCGATCCTGCTGATGCTTTTACTCCAGTGCGCTAGTGTCTGAATCAAACCCATTCCACGACTATCTCGCTCCCGTCCGATGAGGACATTGACTCACGTTTCCAGATGATGCAGCAAACTACTATCAGATGTTACTAAGTCTAATGGCATGTCCTAAGTTTCCTCCTTTAACCAGTGAATTCTGATCATTGTACAAGGATGAACAAATGGACTACGCACACATTACGATCATATCTTGGATCTATCTTGTCCACTTGGAAACCATCATAAATACCCCATCATCTTATCATTTCTGTGTCCATTACCTAAAGAGCACCATTACCTCACCATATTATATATACGGTACATATAACTCTAATAAAGTATAACATTATTAGTGGTGTTAGAACAAATTAGACATTAAGTAGATCAGGCCAGATTTAGTTCATATTTATACCACAGCACTTTTGAGTTCTCTAGTCTCTTCTGTGTTATTTCACAGTTATGGAAGGAGACTCCAGTGTCAGCACTTTGTTACAGCCAGTAAGTTTTCCCCCATGGGAAAGTCTTCATGACTGAGGACTTTGCACTTTCCAGTTTTCTCTATAACATGACAAACTGTGTTTTAACTACTTTAACTTTAAGAGAGAAAAAAAACAAAAGAAAGGCAGGTGTCTAAATGTATGCTAGGGGTGTAACACAATTACACTATCTGTATCTGTTTAATGCTCCAAATATTTCAATCTGTATCTATACATTCAGATTTAAACCCGAAGGGGGCATGGCCTAATCCAGAAAGAGAGGCTGGTGAGTGAATGACTGTTCATAGCTGTTATAATTTGTGATAACTTGGTTCGCAGACATATCACAACATTAACTGTAACTATAAATGGATAAAAAGTACAGCATATCTTTCTTTAATACAGAAATAAAATATTGTTAGTGTTGGCAAACTGCTGTGGAATTTATAACAAGTACACTTCAACATGCTGTTGTGGGAAAACAACTTTTGGGTGGTAACAATAACTTGGCTTTGCATTGGGCACCACATGATCACTTGATTGATTATTTTCCGATAAAAACATGACTCTGTCGTGTTTTTAGCAAACACATGGCATTATATAATGAGAAGCTGTGTTAAGTGGCTGCAGAAGTTTATCAAGGCTAACAAGCAATACTAATTAATCTGAAGCTATATGAAGATACCTGTCATTGCCTAAAAAGTTATGTCTCTAACGGTTAGGTGGGTTCAACATTTTAATGATTCCCGTCCATGTTCATGAAGCTCCACCCCCATGATCTATGGTAGCTATAGAGTGTCTATACAATAACTGACACAATCAAGCATTCCAGACTCGTTTGCTCAGTGACTTAATACACTTTTGCTAAGGCCATAACGTAATCAATTGTTGTTGTCGTTTAAATCATGTTCTACATATCTTCCAGGTTATTTGTACAAGGCATAAAAAGAATTGACCATTGCACCTTTAATTTAACTTGTTGGCAACTTGTCTAATATAAATGTGATTTTACAAATTAATAGAGGTTAAAAGGGCTTGGTTGATCTATGTGCGAGTCATATGAACAGACTGGACTTCAGTGTCCCAAAAAAAAAGTTCACCATGAGTACACACACACACACACACACACTCAGCACAAGTGAAGCATAGCATCACACCATTGGGCT